>JBBBWG010001593.1:22050-34993 GCA_037176905.1 Azolla pinnata
TCTCGATCAATGAATGGGTTATAGTGACAAGATTGCGCCATTTGCCTCGGATACGATCTCCAACTCCGCGATTCGACAGCGACGACGATGATGACGACGATGTGATGATGATGATGGTGATGATGATGATGGTGATGATGATGATGGTGATGATGATGATGATGATGGTGATGATGATGATGATGGGACGCTTTTGCTATGAGATGTCCGGTCTGGCGCGTTTCGAGGTTGGTGAGAAGCAGTTAGTTCAGTTAGTTAGTTCAGTTAGTTCGGCAGAGACGGAAGCGAGCGACACTTGCGAGTTCAGGGAGGCCTCGGATCGAATCCATGGCTTCTACAGCGTCCAATATCTCGAGCTGTTAGTTGTGCATACATACATACATACATACATACATACATATATACATACATATATACAGGAGGCCAGTTCAGTTCGGACTTGCCTAAGAATAGTTGGATTTTAGGGTTTATCCAAGGTTTAGGGCATTGGAGGCCATCAGGCTCAAAATCAGTCTCAAGCTCAGGCTCAAAATCAAGCTCAAAATCAGGCTCAAAATCAATCTCAAGCTCAGGCTCAAAATCAAGCTCAAAATCAGGCTCAAGCTCGGGCTCAGAATCAATCTCAGTCTCAGGCTCAAGCGCAGGCTCAGGCTCAGGCTCAGGCTCAGGCTCAGGCTCAGGCTCAGGCTCAGGCTCAGGCTCAGGTTCCATCTGTTTTTGGTGTAGAGCCATGTCAGAGCAGAGCCCGAGCATTTCACAAACCTTGAACCCCTAAACCCTAAAAACCCTAAACCCTAAACCCTGAACCCTAAAAACCCTAAAAACCCTAAACCCTAAACCCTAAACCCTAAACCCTGAACCCTGAACCCTAAACCCTAAACTGGCATGGGCCATGAGCCATGACCATGGAAACTTGAGAAGTATCCAGGGGTTTTTTTGTCTATTTAGGTTACAAACTGAGTGAACACTTTCTCTCATTTATGATGAAGAAGAAGAAGAAGAAGAAGAAGAAGAAAGAAGAAGAAAGAAGAAAGAAGGAAGAAGGAAGAAGGAAGAAGGAAGAAAAAGGAAGAAGAAGGAAGAAGAAGAAGAAGAAAGAAGAAAGAAGAAGAAGAAAGAAGAAAGAAGAAAGAAGAGATGCAGGAAAGTAGGAACTTCCTTCTCTTCCTCTTCCATCAATCAATGGCCTCCTCCTCCACCATCTCCATCTCCATCTCCATCTCCATCTCCATCTCCATTACTGCACCTCCTCTGCACATCCATTCATCCATCCATAAAGGAAGCAGCAGAAGCAGAAGCAGAAGCAGAAGCAGAAGCAGAAGAAGCAGAAGAAGAAGCAGAAGAAGCAGAGAAGGCAAAGACGCACTCTGCTGCTGCTGCTTTAATGCTCGCTCGCTCTCCCTGTCTTCTGCGGCTTTTCTTCTCCCTCTTTCTTGGTAAAGATGTCTTCCTGCCGCTGCCCAAGATCTTGATTCTGTGTGTTCGTTCATTCCGACATGATAGATCATCCCTGCTACCAGTAGATTGCTTTGCTGCCTTCTTCTTCTTCTTCTTCATCCCTCCCGCCATAGCCAATCCATCGAGCTCTCTGCAAGCACACGAGCAAGCTACTTCCCTTCCCTTCCCTTCCTCGCTCCATCGATCCTTCTTCACCTCTGTGATGATGGTGGATGCTGATGCTGATGATGGCGATGGCGATTCCATCCTCGTCCATGAGGTGGACTCCAATCAATCCCTCAAGCACTCCTTCATCTTCTCCTGCATCGATCCTCCTCCTCCTCCTCCTCCTCCTATTCCTCCCTGCTGCAGAGATCGTGGGAAGCTGTTCTCGGCCGATGATGGCTGCTCCTCGAGCTTGCTGCCGCCGTTGGAATGGGGAGCCAGATGCAGTAGCAGCTTCTTCATGGCCGAGGAGGATCCATCGTATCTGCCCGAGATCCATGAGTTCAAATTCAGGGTCATGCTCCATGGCTCCTCCATCGAATCTGCAGGAGGAGGAGGAGGAGGAGGAGGAGGAGGAGGAGGAGGAGGAGGAGGGGGAGGAGGAGGAGCTCGCGCAAGAGATGATGCAGCACCAGCAGGAGGCCATGGATCCTCTCCGAACAAGAATCACAAGAAGAATCACACGAAGAATCACACGAAGAATCACACGAAGAATCACAAGAAGAAGAAGAAGAATCAGACGCTGAAGAAGAAGCTGAGCTCTGCAGCGCTTCCTGGCACCGCTTCTGCGAAGCTCATCAGCAGCAATGGAGAGGAGATCTGCAGGCGAGTTGCGAATGGCGGCGGCAGGTAGGGGTTTGTTCATGTCTAGCAAGCATCATCAGCAGCATCATCAGCATCATCATCATCATCATCCATCGTCTTCTTCTTCTTCTTCTTCTTCTTCTTCTTCGCCAGACATGGCACAGATGCTGCAGAGAAGATGGGGCACAGATTCCTGCGGAGGAGGAAGGGAGCTCTGTGCAACGACACCAGCAGCAGCGAGGCTTCCTGCTACGAGCTATGCCCTTCTTCTTCTTCTTCTTCTTCTTCTTCTTCTTCCTCCTCCTCCTCCTCCTCCTCCTCCTCCTCCTCCTGCAAGCGCAAGTGTTGCACTGCTGTGCGCTCCAGCAGCTATGGCGATGGCGATGCTGATGCTGCTGATGGGCAGGGGCAATGCATACTGAGGCGGGATCCAACCCCACTGCGCCTCATGAGGTACGTGGCGAGGATCAAATCCCTCTTCTCCTCGCGTCACCATCACCATCGCCATCACCAGCACCAGAGTAAGCCTCGAAACCATCTCCTCTCCGCTCCATCTGCAGATTCTGACAAAAATGCTGATAGTGATCGATCATATCCTTCCGCTACAGCTACCGGATCGTGCTCCTCCTCCTCCTCCGCCTCATCATCGTCCTCATCATCATCATCATCTTCTTCTTCCTCCTCCTCCTCCTCCTCCTTTTCGAGTTCTTCCCACAGAGCGAAGCAGAAGCTGTCTTCAGCTCTCGAGCGCAACTTGTCGCGGCCTGCGTCGGCATCTGCATCACCAGCTTCATCGAGCAGGAACAGAAAACCTGCCCCCAAATTGCAGACCCCACATCGAAGGAAAGATGATCCGCCGACGATCCGTTGCGGCGTAAACGCCAGCAGATCCTCGTATGTCGATGCAGAGAACCCGATCCGAGGGGCCATCGAGCACTGCAACAAATCTTTCTCTACCCAAACAGGTATGTAAATCTCTCTCCCTCTCCAAAGGAAAGAATATACTCGGATCGTCGCCGGGCTCTTTACTCTGTCTTTGTTGAAATCCTGGCTGTTGAAATCCTCGCTGCTGAAATCAGAGAGACATTTCAGGGCTGGAATGTTGAAATTTCTACGCCGTATGTCCGATCCTGCGCAATAAAATGATGCATCAGCTGTAAACTTATCTCCTGGAATGTTTGCTGCATGTTACAGCCAAAGCAAAATTGTTTTTGATGAATCATATTGGGAAACAAGATAGAACAGGCCATCCATTGACTAAGAATTGCCACCCCCCATTGAATAGACCCAAACGAAGATTTTTGAATTTCAAAGAATGGATTGAGTTCTTTTGTACAATTCTTTATGGAGATTATAGCTTGGGACGAAAAATTGCTGTGGCATCCGATCGAATCCCACAAACTCTCTAAAGAGTGATGAACATTGTCCTGATTGCTGAAACCAATGATTCTGATCAGCAGTCCTCACAAGAAAGCTGTCACCATAAGCCTCCACAATAGATGTTCAGAGAACGTGAGTAAGAAGAACCCAAATCCCTGGTCCTGAAAACCACGCAACGGAAACATCTCATGATTGATTGCATCAACATTATAAGTAACTGAATATAACAAACTCGATGCCATTGGCGGCAACTGTAGCTGAAAGATTCTGGGAAAGAGTACTTTCAAATGACCTACATCGATGTAGACACTGACCTTTTAGATTTGTTGAATCTGCGTCTGGTTCTTCATAGTTTACCCTTCCTATTTATTTGTTCGTGCATAGATTGAGCCCGGGTCCCTGTTCAAAATTGAATTGTAGAAATAAACAGCTAGTTTGTTTCTTGAGCATCATCCAAAGAAAGACAGAGGATGAAGAGAACAGCAAATGTTGGGATTTCAAAATGACGAGCAATACCTTGGAGTCATCGTAGGGATCTTCACAGGATGAAATCCTGGAATAGTGGTATGCCGCTCGGTTTCTTCCTCTTACAGAGCAGAACATCCATGGATCTTAGGCTTTTCCACATTCAACGATCTTTTGTATTCTCTCTATGAAAACAACCTTGATCTCTGGCTTACGTTGACATACTTTCTCCCTGTGACTGCATTCAAATCTGTTTTCTGGGAGTTTTTAACCAGGCTGCAATGGTTGTTGCTGCTTTCAGGTTTCCTTTCTGCAGGGGTATCAGAGTGTGACTTGGATAAAGCTTGATCTCTCTGTTTGAGCTCCACTGAAATGGGTGCAGATGCAGGGCAACCAACTCCAGCATCTAGAAATTCAGCATTGTAACAGTACACTTTCTTGTTGGATTTAGCTTCCAAAGCATTTCCTAGCACACGGCTTGTGCTCGGTCCATTTTTTGGTGTGGTACATATGCCACTGGATGAAGCCATGCCAAATGACTCATTCATATTCAATGTCGGCTTGTTTCGATCATTGTTCTTCTCAGAATGCTTAACACCCTTCTCATCTGAGTGCTTGTTTTTGACAATCGGAAGCTGCTTCTTCTGACCTGATTGAGCCCTTGAAAGTGGACTCTTTCTTCTCATCCTGATTGCTTCCGACTTGGATTGATGCCGGTGCTGGTTATCACCACCACCACTACCACCTTGGGGTTTCGCAGAATTTGCTAGCATCCTGAAGACTTTAACAAGCTCCGCCCCGAGCATGGTACACTTTTTCTCTGCCATTGTAGCATATTTCAAAGCAGCTTCTACATTTCCATTGATGTGCTGGATTTTTGTGTCAAGTATACTGCAGCCACAAACATGGTTTAAATATGCGACGAATTACAGGGAATGCCCTCACATAATGCAACAACCTATATAGCATGATATCTGGTTATGGAAGGAAAATGTTCCAATGATTTTCTTTTCTGGCCCATGCATTTTCTACTATGCGCTGCTATATCACCTTTGCCTTTCTTTGAATCTTATTTAACATGGTCCTAACATATTATAGATAATCAATAAGTGATGTTTCGAGAACCAACCGAAGATTTGTATATGTGGCTGAAGCAACATGCTCGATACGACTCTCAACCGTAACTATCCTTGCATCATCAACAGGCAATCTGATCCCCTTCTCCCGCACATCCAAGTTAGTCAAACTTCTGTTTGCTGATAGTGATGACCATCTTCCTTCATCTGGACTCGACGGCGTTGAGATATGCTTGTAATAGCTCACAAACGGATCTTTTTCAACCGAGTCAGATAATCTCTTTTCCTCATTTGTACTAAATGCCTCGAGCTTTCCAAGTCTGTTTTCAACTTCATTTAGAACACTTGCAGCTGCATCGTACTTTGGAATCCATTCAGCAACTGATCTCTCTATTTCTTCGGTCTTGTCTAAACAGTCATCAAGCTTACTTGACAAATCCAGTTGTGACCCTTCCAGGCTCAAAACCTTCTTGTACATCTCAACGCATCTGGTCATTCATGCAAACAACTTATATCAGTGGAATGACGACGTCGCATACCTCTCGGAGTTATAACAAATGATCAACAATTAATTGTGTTTTCATGCTATATATAGCAGACATTCCATCAAAATACTCCCGACTGAGTTGTAAGCCATTTACAGGCTACCCTATCTGAGGGATGCACAGGTGCTGAACACCATGAACATGGAAAGAAACCATTCAGAGGCTTACCAGAGAATCTTAAACAGCATTTGTGGAAGACACAATATGATGTCTTCCAACTGAGAGTAGAGCAACGATGCTCCGATGGATAAGCTCGATAACATTCTCAGGCTCTCCTCTGGTCCTAACTGTTGGAAGATTGTGGTGAATAGTACTCCAATTGAGCATTGACATGAATGATATGCAAAACTCCTTTCGAAGGTTCCTATATAATTATGGAGGGACTCGACTGATGGATTCACTGCTGATATCAAGAGAAATGTTGTCTGGTTTGTTGCCACAATAACCATGTATGCGCATATGTAGAAGTTCAATTCTTGAATTCAGCACAAAGGTTAGATGATATGTTGCGAATGTAAAAAACATTATTGTATGGATAACTATTTCCACATCTTTGGGATTCATACGAATTGTAGGCTGCTGATATGCTAGATGCAATTCTTTCTCACGCAACCGATGAATTATGCTGCGAATTCATATGCCGATGTTTTAGAGTTTCATGAAAAAAAATCAAAGAGAGAAAATACTGAATCCATTTGATGTTGTTGAGAATGATGTACCGATGATTTGTGGATGCAATTCTCCATTTTGATTGAGTCAACTCCGAGTGAACCCCATCAGAAAGCCTTGCAGTTTTCTGCCTCAGCTCAGTCATCTCGTGCAAAACCGTCCTAGCTTTCATGGCAAAACCAGAGATTTCCTCTGACAGATTTCTGGCTGACTCATGTTCCTTCTCCATTTTCGACCGAGTTGCTTGCAGTCTGTCTAGCTCACTTTCAAACTCTTGCACAACTTCTTGGATCTTCTTGCTTGCTCTGGCTGCATCTCCACTGGCAGTTTCTTTCTCTCGGCAGACATCTGTGCTCAGTTTCACCATTTCAAGCTCAGAACAGGAGGGAATTCCCTTGTCAAAGTTGAGACCATCCTGTAACTTCTCACCTTTCCTCTCAATGATATCTCCGATCTTACCCTCCAGAGGATTCTTGTCAATGAAGCTGTGACCGAGCTCAAGAATTCTGGTTTCCCAGCTGTGGAGGGAAGTTGTGTTTCTGGGCTCCTCTCTTTTGTGTTTAGAAACTGCTTCCTGCCTCTTGTCGAGCTCGCCGAACTTAGCTTGAACATGTGATTTCAGATCTTGCACTTGTGTTCTTACTTCATCCAGGCCTCCTAAGTAAAGCTGAGACAAGCTCTCCACCCTCTCCATGATCAAGGTTCCTTGCCTCGCTGCTGTGATCTCACAGTTTGAAGAACTTCTTTTACCTTTCTCAACATCCTCCTTGAACTTCTTCAGTGTCTCCAGATCAGAGAACCCTTGTTTGAATAGTTTCTCTAGGTTTTGCACTGCATTCCTCAGCTCTGCTTCATCACTCATCAGCGTGTTCTTACCTTTCTGACCATCCCCAATGGATTCCTCTCCATCACATTTAGTTTGTTTGCATGGAATTTTCAGACCTTTCTCAGATTTATCATGGCCCTCTTTCCATGGCTTCCCTGAATCGTCTGCTATGCCCTTCAACTCTCCTTCGATTTTCAAGATGCTCGATCTGTTTCTTTCTATATCAGCATGGCTGTCTTTCCACAAACTCTCCAAGCTCTTTGTCATTTTCCTTACATCCTGATGCTCCTTGTACAGCAATTTTTCGAAGTCCTGCATCCCTCTAATCTGCTCTTTGCATAGCATCACACCGTCAGCGTCGAGCTTCGCGATAGCCGATCTTAGCTCATTCATTTGGGCATCTGTTTCTTTCTTCAGATCATCAAGCATGCATTTGA
Source organism: Azolla pinnata (assembly GCA_037176905.1). Classification (NCBI taxonomy): domain Eukaryota; kingdom Viridiplantae; phylum Streptophyta; class Polypodiopsida; order Salviniales; family Salviniaceae; genus Azolla; species Azolla pinnata. The sequence continues at coordinate 29,696 of JBBBWG010001593.1, forward strand.
ATTGCATTCCGTCTGTTCTGATCATTTCCAGCTCTGCCCTTGAAGCTTGATCGGCATCGTTACGGCGCATATCTTCTTTCATCAATCTGGATTTCACTTCTTCCACCAAAACCATCATCATTTCCATGCGATTGAGCGTCTTGGCTTGCAGCCCTTCGCTCTGTCTGCGGAGAGAGGAGAGCTCAGTCTGTATTTCGGTGATGACCTTCTCTTTTCCTGCACAAACAGTCTCCACGAGCAAGGAGAAATGCTTCTCGAGCGTGGTCTCCATCATTAGGTTTAACTCCGCCTCGGTATTCTTTCCATTTGATTCTACCCTTAGTTCTTCCTTCAAATTCCCTATGTCTGTCTTAATCCTTTCCTCAAACTTTTTCATAGAATCTGACACAACTTCCTCAACTTGCTGCTTTAGCTTGGTCTGAATATTCTTCGACAGCCACGAATCGATGTGTTCCTGGGAAGCAAAATCGATGATCAAAAAACACACGGTGAGCTCGATAATACACTAATTCTCTGACCTCGGCTGAGGTTAAGCCAATTAGGAATCATCATGGATGTGTGCATGCAAAATATCATCAGAATGAGAATTGCAGGCTTGTTACAAACTCTTGAACCATGAAAGCTTACTTGGACAAGGAAATTGGAGGAATCAATTGTTGATTTGAATGCTTCATCTGCAATAGTAAAGAAACAAACTCAGGAAAGGGCATCATTCTGCTTCAATACAGTCAAAAAAACAAACTCCATCCACCAAGGAAAACCATCAAAAGAAGGTATACATTTGTGTCATTAATCAGATTCAGCAAAAACTCAAATATACTCCAACAAGCCTCTCAAGAAAATAATATGCACATGTTATTTAGAATACAGTCTGAATGACCAGCTAGTTTTGAAGCATCAAATAACAGGTCAGATGCAGCTAGCATTCGGCATCTGATTCAAGCAACTGTATTGTACCATCAAACTAGTTAATCAAGCAGCTATTTTTGAATCACCAAGGCAATGGATCGATGGTTATCGCCATTAGCATAAAGCTCACCGTAATCAGGCAACTTGTGGCTGATCGCGGAGTCGTAGTCGAAAACAGGATTGCAGAATGTCATCTCTTTGGGGTCAGAGTTGGCACCCCTATTGTTGTTAGATCTGCTCACAAGAGAAGAAATCGAAGCTGGGGCCGAAGCAAGCCTTCCCGAGGAACCGATCGGGCTCTGTAAGCTCTTCTTGTTGCAAGAAGCAGATGAAGAAACAGAAGCATCTGACATGATAGCATCTTGTGAGATCAATGAATCTCTGGATAGAGTGAAATCATGTCTCCTATGTGGGTTGCTATTGCTGCCGCCGCCGCCGCCACCACCATCATCATCATAGCTGTTTTCATCATCATCATCATCATCATCACCATCATCATCACAGGTGTCATTTTCGTCGTCAACAAGATGATGATGATGATCATCATCATCATCATGTTGACAGCATGTGTATCGATCGATATCCTTATCCACAAACTGTCTCCTCCGAAGCTTCCCTGACCCGCCATATCCCGATCCGAGATGCAGGAATGGAGTGCTCATACCCGGTGCTTCTCTCATTGCTTCGCCTTCTCCGCGGATATGGTTACTGGCTGAAGTGGGATCATCATCATCATCATCATCATCATCATCAAACTTCACCATTCTCTTCGGCTTCACAGAATCTCTGCGCTTTTCTGCTCGGATTCCTCTGCCTTGCCACAATGCAGGCCTCATTCCACCAGTGCCAGCATCACCATAGCCATATACATTGTCACCATCGCGCTTGATATCGCTCAACAGCTCTGCTCGGATCGAGCTGCCTGCGGTGCCCGCATCAGCCATTAACAGGCTCCGTCGAGTAGTAGCTTGATCTTCCGTCACCATCAGATCTTCAAAGGCAATCTTCAATGGAAGCTCCGGAGGAAATTCGCATGAACCTCTCCTCTCCTCATCCATAGCTACTTGACACAAGCTTTCTCTTCCCTCGCTGCCATTGAAACTCGATTCGAGACATTCTAACGTCCTTTCCGCATCCTGTGGCGACCGATCTGGAGTAGAGTCCTTCCTGTGCTTTAGCTTCTTCTTCTTCTTCTTCTTCTTCTTCTTCTTCTTCTGCATGCTGTTTGCATCATACAGCAGCTCTTTGAGATCTCCATTGGAATGGTGGAACAGGCTCTGGAACCTGTTTTGCAGAGCATCAATGGCTTCTTGCTGCTGCTGCTGCAGGTGCTTGGCATCAGGAGCAGTAGATGCCCTGCTTCTCTGACCATGTCCATGTCCTGATCCAGCTCCTGCTAACTCAGAAAACATTGCCCTTCTGCTACTGCTGATGTGCAAAGCAGAATCCATACCTCTTCTGAATCTCTCCTCCTCCAGGATCGAGAAGGCGATGTCCTCTTCCTCTTCAATCGAGGCTTCCGTTGTAACTGCGCCTTCCGGATCTGCTTCCATGAATCCAGAAGCAGCAGCTGCTGTTCTCCAGTTTGCATGGTCATCATCATCATCATCATCATCAGAAGAAGAAGAAGAAGATTCTGAAGAAGATTCTGAAGAAGATTCTGAAGAAGAAGAAGACGACGAAGATGAGGCGCCTGCAGAGACGCGCAGGTCCTTGAAAGCAAACCCTAATTCATGCTGGAAGGAGGAAGGCTGCCATGCCCGCCCTGCTGCATCGAACGCTTCCTCTCGACCTGATTCCGGCTTGCTTCTGATCCTCTTTGCTTTCAGCTTTGCAGCTTCCATGGCGTCGGGCTGCAGCAGTGCCTGTAGCGAAGGAAAGCGGTGCAAGTCGCCATCGTCTTCATCATCATCATCATCAGCAGCAGCAGCAGCAGCAGCATCGGCATGATTCCTTGAGGTCATGAATCGCGCTGCAGGTTTTGGAGCAGGAGGAGGAGGAGGAGGAGATGAGCTCGATTCATCATCCACCACATGCAAAACCTTCCCCGCCTGAATCAGAGAATCGCCTGCAGACGAAACCGCCATAGCCGCTCCTCCATCATCATCTTGGCCTCTTTCACATCCTGCCGACAGCAACAAATCCTCCGCTTCCTTCTTCACCTTCTCCCTCTCCCTCTCCTTCTCCTTCGCCTTCCCCTTCCCCTCTTTCTTCTCCTTCCCCTTCTCCTTCTCCCTCGATTCTGCTGCTCTGTCGATGCACTTGGCCGATGCAGCTGCAGATCGTTGCATCGCGGATCTTTGCTGGAAGTGGCCAAAACTGGTGCTAGATTGTGGAGAATCTGGCGATCCGCGAGGCTGAGGCCGAAGCTGCGAGGGGCTGGGGTCGGGATCCCAGAGAGCGGATGCAGGAGCTTGGAACCTTGGAGGGCATGGAGGGGATCTGGATATGGCGGAACTCATGAGGACCGAGGACGGATCAGATTAGGGCAAAAGGCCTCAAGCAGATGATGATTCTCCACAGCTGGGAAGGAGTTCGTGGCCATCGCCACTTCAATCGGAGCAGAACATGGATCGAAGGAAGAGGATCTCTTCCCCCACCAAAACAGGGAGCCGCTGTCAGGATCATGGGCGAAACCCTAACCCTAAACCCTTGAAACCCTAAATCCTAAACCCTTGAAACCCTAAATCCTAAACCCTTGAAACCCTAAATCCAAAATCCTAAACCCTAGAAATCCTAAAACCTGAGCCGGATCGGAGGGTTGGAGAGCTTCTGCTGCCATGGATCACAACAGAAAGCGCAGAAGAAGAAGAAGAAGAAGAAGAAGAAAGAAGAAAGAAGAAAGAAAGAAAGAAAGAAGAGAGTTCTTCCCATTTTCAGCTGACACTTAACGGTCTTCAAACGGTTGCTCAAAAAATGCACATTTTGTGTTTTGTTCTTCTCTTTCTTTTCTCCTTTTTTTTGTATTATTATTGATGAAATCTCTCGCAGTGGGCATGTAAGTTCTGAGGATTAGCACTCGATTAATTGATTAACACCAAATCGATCGATTAGATTCTAAGATTAACAACTTTCGTTAATCAAATCTTGGCGATTAGGATCGAATATTAGTGAGAAGCGATTAGGAATAAAGTCGGTTTAACTTTATAGTGATGAAATCGATTGGATGTCGATTTTGAGTGCAAATTTTGTAGTTTCTCTGGGCACCGAGCGCGATCCGAATTGCTAATTATCTGATCTGGCAACTCGTTTAGCTTCTTCCAAACTACATATTGTCTGTACGCTGTCTGATTTTCGAATTATTTACATTGCTCAAATGCACTGCTTTGATTTTTCGATCGTCGACCATGGTTCACGATGCTTGTGGATGGCATTACATGCAGGGGTTTAATTCGAAGACCGCAAACTTGACAGTGTCCGATTTTGAAATTATCGTTACTACTAGAAAGTGAAAACATTCGAGTCTTACGATTTTACATCATTGCATCTCCTGTAAATATTTCTCTCTGCTTTATCGGGGTTCGATACTAATGCAGTTAGGAACAAGATTAGGTTATACATATCGCCGTGAGATGCAAGGTTGATCCAATTCAAAGAAAAATTCGAGGATTATCACGTCTGAAGTTTAAGATCATCGTGATCTTCCGAGAAAACTTGAAGATATGGCCTTCTGTTCAGATGGCTCATCAGAGACATCCAATGTTGCACATTGTACTACTCGAATCATGGCTCCATCCCAACCAACTACCAATTGCCCAACCAGGGAACGAGATCGAAGCAGCAAATATATATCTGTTAACAAGTTAATCACACATGGCGAGACATTCGAGGAATTGACTAAAAAAGCTATAAAGTTGCGAATATTTCTCTCGGCCTTTTTATATCCATGGTCCACCACCCTGTCCTCCTCCCACTACCAATCTCCCAGCTCGTGAACGTTCCTCGAAAGAAGGTAAGCAAATCGACGATGCCTCATTCAGCGACGGAAGCCAAGCAGTGAGAGCATACGAGAGGCTCGGGAAACTGCTGTGATCCAGCTCAAAGCAAGGCTTAGTTTAGTTAGGCTTGGAAAGGAAGCCGGAGCCCAAGAGCCCAAGGACTGAGCTCTATCTGTGCAAGAGAAAAGGCATATAGAATTTTGAGATTTAGCGTCTCTCGCACGCCGTTGCTCATCCATCACTCGCTCTTCCAGCAGCAGAAGCAGAAGCAACAGCAGCAAAGGTTTGTTTTGCTCAACAAATCCGAATTCCTCGTGCAAGTGCATCGCATCACCATCCGCTTGTTTTTCCAGAAGTAGATGGAATACACTGTGAGCACTCTGGATGGAGGTGAAACTCAAAAAAGGAATCACCCGACCTTGACCAGTTCTGCCCATGGTGCTTTCTCTGA
>JBBBWG010001604.1:0-13222 GCA_037176905.1 Azolla pinnata
GTACGGTGGTGATGATGATGGTGATGGTGATGAAGGTACGGTGGTGATGATGATGGTGATGGTGATGAAGGTACGGTTGTGATGATGATGATGGTGATGGTGGTGGTGATGATGATGGTGGTGATGATGATGATGGTGATGATGGTGGTGATGATGATGGTGGTGATGATGATGATGGTGATGCTGGTGGTGATGATGATGATGGTGATGGTTGTGATTATGATGATGATCATGGTGATGGTGGTGGTGATGGTGATGATTATGGTGCTGGTGATGATGATGGTGATGGTTATGATTGTGGATGCATGTATGCATACATGGTTACATGCATGAATGCATGCATGCATAGATGATATGCACCGGTCGAATGGATGGATGCATGCATGCGTGCATGCATTGATTATATGTATTGTTCACTTGGATGCATGCACAGATGATATGCACTTCGGTTGGAGGGATGCATGCATGGCACATGCATCGATGATGTACATGCGCTTCAGTTGGATGGATGCATGCATGGCACATGCATCGATGATGTACATGCGCTTCAGCTGGATGGATGCATGCATGGCACATGCATCGATGATGTGCATGCACTTGAATGATGGTATGCACTGACCATTCCAATGGATGGATGCATGCATGCATAGATGGATGATGGTATGCACTAGCAATTCGATTGGATGCATGCATGCATAGATGATGGCATGCACTCACCATTCGAATGGATGGATGGATGCATGCATGCATAGATGATATGCACTGACAATTGGATTCGAATGGATGCATGCATGCATGATATGCATTGGCACGCGATTTGAACGGATGCATGCATGCATAGATGATATGCACTGACGGAGATGGATGCAAGCATGCATAGATGTATGCACTCACACTGGATTCAAATGGATGGATGGATGGATGCATGCATGCATAGATGATATGCACTCAGGATGCATGCATATCGATGGTATGCATTGAAGAGTGTGGCATGGTCCGAAAGCATCCATCTAGGCATCGATGCATCCATGCTAGCTCTGCAATGGGCAGATGGATGATGGATGGGCCAGCTGAAGAAGCCGTAGTAGGCATGGAACAGAACCAATCTAGGCATCGATGCATCAGATGCCTGAACAGAACCGATCTGGGCATCGATGCATCATATGCCTGAACAGAACCGATCTGGGCATCGATGCATCAGAACCAGCAACGAATGGATGGATGGATGGATGCTGACATGCATTGATCAAAGCATCATCGGCGAAGAAAACGGCTGAGCCAGTTCTGTATGCGCAAAGCGTTTCATTAATCATAACAATGGACACAGACGGATGATTATGACATGCACTGAGAGGGCATCGGATACTGAAGAAAACACAGAGCAGACTCGGTTTGGTTTGTGCGTGAAGCATCTCGGCATCATCACATTCATATAATAGGCAACATGTTAGAGAATCTTTAGAGAATCTTTCCCAGAGCAGTGCCTGGTAAGTGGCCTGTGTCCTTGTTCTTTTTTTTTTTTATACCTTCAGATGTATGTAGATTGGTGGCTTCTGATCCTTCTTCGCCTTCCCGATGTCTGCTTCGATCGAATCATCCACATTGCTCCTGAAACCCTCCGCTCCTAATCAACATTCATATGCAGAGAAAAGCGTGAGATTAGGCAGGCGAAGATTAACGCCAGTTAGCTCGGTTCACGCAAACATGCGCCAGCTAAAGTCAGGTAATTAGTCATCGTGATTACTGCCGGGGGCACCGCCATGATTAATCTAATCGAGTAATTAAGGCATCGACGGACGGAGGGCTCAAGGAATGAAGCGGTGGATTTGGATTGGATTAGATAAGATTTAGATTAGCTCACCCATCGGCGGCCCTCCGTGGAGAGGGTAATCATCCATCGACATCTTCACGTTCAACACGATCTCGCTAATCGGATCATCCGTGTCCTTAACCATGGCTTTGTCAGAGGCGAATCAAAATGGAAGGAAAACTATGTGTAATTAGTGGGTGGAGATGGTGACGATGACGATGAGGATTAGGTTTAGGATTAGGATTAGGACCAGGATTAGGACCAGGATTAGGATTGGGGATTGGGATTAATGCTCGATTACGCGATGCTAACGCGGTCCACTACTCGAGGCGGGTAAATAACAGAAGGATCGAACGACTTTATATAAGCAGAAGAGGAAGCAGATTGGCTTCGGTGGGGCCCTCTGCTTAGCGTGTCGATTTCCTTCTTAACCCTTTTGGTAAAGCAAATTCTTTGAGGGCTTTGTTAGCACACCCATACAATACAAAATTGTACACACGCGTATCGCATACACGCAAACCTATGGGGGCCAGACTTTGGGATAGACACTTGTCGATTTTGCTCGCAATTCAACCTCTTTGGCCTTTCCCAGACTCCTCAGAAACACAATCGGAGTTTACCGCTTCCGCTCCTTCTGATCGATCCCAGAGCTTTTCCCCAGAAGAAGAAGAAGAAGAAGAAGAAGAAGAAGGAGAGGGCTTTTGCTTGCGTCGATCGATCGAGCGCCTGTTTCTTTTCGATATAAAGCCCTAATCAAAACATTTCCAGTTGTGGCCGGTGGTGCCACGGTGCTTCCAACACACAGTTTTAAAACCTAGATATAAAACCGTAAAACCGTAGCCGCGTGCGAAGCGGTATAGCTTAAAAATCGCGGTTTTTTCATCTCGGATATAAACGAAAGAAACATTCTTATATCATGGTTAGTGCAAGCAAAGTAGCAAAATGGCAAACCAATGTCCCATGTTATATAACTAACATCTCGAACTTGTGACGGAAACATCCATTTTCGGGTGGGGGGGGGCGATTAAATTCCGTCGTGCGTTTACGATTATCCTTGGAGAAAACATCGACAGTTTCTCCAAAGTTGGAGAGTAGCCAGCTTCTATGGGAATGTCAATATCTGAGACAAGCTTTGATGCTGCTTCCTCCTCCTGTCTTTACATAGGTCAAATATATCAATCTAAGAACAAATGCTGACTGACACACCTGCGGATTTCCTCGATTTCGGAAGCTCCGCGAAGGCGCGTTTCTGTCCTCGATCACATGGGCGGCATTCATCATTCCTTCCACAATGGCTTGCCATCATCGCGGCGGCGTATGATGCATCGGATGATTTTCTTTTTTCTTCTTCTTCTTCTTCCTTTTTGACGGAGCATTCCCATCCGATATCACTTCGTTGCACCTCTCCATTCATTCATTCATTCATTCATTCATTCATTCATTCATCCATTCATTCGTTCATTCGTTCGTTCATTCCGCCAATGATTTCGCTAACCCCTACCTACCTACCTACCTAACCAGCCTAACCATGTCCACGATCGATCCGCAAAGCGCACAAGATTACGCATCAATCACTACTAGCAATGCCGTTCGTGGGCGCCCAAAAAACCTGTGGTGATCGATCCATCCGTCAGCTGGCTGCGTTCTGAGAACAAATGCTCGCGATTAGTTTATCCGAGGATCGTTGTTGTCGCTTCGACGCATGCGCAAGCTTTTGGTTTCCCTCAACTTGTGCTTGAAGGTTTTCAAGATTTCACCTCAAGGATGACATTCAGAACCTTTATCCTTTTGGTCCAAAAATGCTGTTTGGGGGGTGGTTTCACACTGTGTGTCGTCGAAAAAAACCACGCTTGCCTAAGCTTAGCCTTCGCTCTGAGACAGGGGCCCCGTTTCTCTCCGTTAATCTCGACCGGGAGCTTCTATTCGTTTCGATTCTCCCGACAAACGATCTCATAGATCACATCTGACCTTCGAAGACGATAAGCATGAGATCGATCTATCCATCAGATCGATAAGCATCGTTTGCGAATCGCGCCGTACGTTGCGCCGATGATGGCGCCCAATATCGGATCGACAGCATCGCCGCCGTCCGAGATCTCTCCGTTGCCCAGTCGCGGCTCGATTGTCGGGATTTGATTTCATTGTTTGTTGAAAACCCTCCTCCTACTAATCCTGTCCCTGAGAAGCAACAACTCTCCCTTTGATTTCAAGGAGCTGCCACACCAACAAAGGTTGCAGAAACCCAACAAGTTGGGCCTCGTTGTGGGCAGCACGAGTGCGTATGCCGACATATTTCGATCGAGATATGGAGGAATCGGCTTTAGGATCTTATATATATTGCCTGATCTGCAAAGGCGAATGATGATGATGATGGTGATATTGTTATAGATTGGTTCGATGATTCGGGTATCTGCAAAAGTGTGTTTGTGTGTGTGTGTGTGTGTGTGTGTGTGTGTGTGTGTGTGTGTGTGTGTGTGTGTGTGTGTGTGAGAGAGAGAGAGAGAGAGAGAGAGAGAGAGAGAGAGAGAGAGAGAGAGCATTCGATACTAATTAAGTCATAATCTTGATCGCCCCTGATGTAATTAAGCCATCATCTCAACAGTCTAATCTGATCACTGCTGATTTTTGTAATATAACTGGATCGTTATTAGAGAAGTTGCTCCATTCTTGATTAACCTCTACTTTCGTTGAACCCTGATTTTAGCAACCTTAAATATCTGATAATTATATCGATGAGGATCAAGATTATGACTAAACTAACTTTTAATCAGGGCAATTACGTCGGCCATATTCATAAACTTGGTAAAAATTTCGATTATCACATAATTTAAGGCTTTACAAATTTATTGGTTTTTTTTAATAATTTACAAAACTACGCAGGTTTAGCTTGCTGTAATTTTGTACCATCATTTAACCAGTGTGTCTAATCATAAAATCTAGTATATTTAATGACCAATTTTTAACATAACTATTTCGAGTATGTACTTACAAAAACTTTTATTAAATGATTTTAGTAAATGTGAAATACGTATTGTCCAAAGGGTTTTAAAGGTTTAGGGTTTTAAAGGTTTAGGGTTTAAGGTTTAAGGTTTAAGGTTTAATACAGATACAAACAAGGCACATTGCTCAGCGAAACGAGGATCAAAACAAGGATCAGAATCAAAACAAGGATTCCGGCACGTGGAAGGAACCCGCTCTCTGCAAGAACACCAGACATTCACCGCGGGCGGAGGAAAAAAAAAAAAAACTATTCGGATACGAGCACTAGTGCTCTCTGCTTATACTGTATAAATTCTCCTCTGGCTTTTTTTCTGAGCACACAGATCGATCGTGCCCCGTCGCACTCGTCTCCAGAGGAAATCCGACAACGTTTGCAATCGTAGGCATGATAAAAAGAAGAAGAAGAAGAAGAAGAAACAAAACAAAAGGGAGTGATCTGAAAACCTTCTTCAACTTGTAATTTGGACATTATATTACTAATGATGAATCTTAATTTACAGAGCACTGAACTAAAAACGCATCTGAAAGACATATATATATATATATATATATGTGGCCTTGGGTTGAGGTGTAAAAAACCCATCAGATAAAAAAAATGTTAAAGAGTATAACCATTCATTGGCCTTTATACCATACATAGTGTTCACACCATAGGGTCAACTATAATTAAACTATTTTGTGGGCATTTCAGGCGGCTGAATGGATCGAAACAGGTCTGATGTAGTAGTGCTCACACCACAGGGCCAGCTATAATTAACTGCTTGGTAGGCGTTTCAGGTGCTCAATGGATCAAAACAGGTTCAGGAGATGGGGACATGCGGTTTGGTCGGATTTCATTCGCATGCATGGGGCACGATAGCGTTGGACCGAAACTCTTGCACTCGAGGCACATTGGCTATCTCATGCAGATCAGGGCTCGCTTTCTCCGCGAATCGCCTGATGCCACTAGCACCACCAGTATTAATTAGCAGATCTGGATCCCATATCAGCAGATCCAGAGCGCATCAACATCTGATGCATGCAAGTAGCGGTTGATCTCGATCTCGACCTCATTGATCGATGAATCATTGAGGAGGAGACAGAGCAAGCCATGCCTTGGAGGAGGAGTTGATGCTCTCTTGATGATGAACAAGCTGCCCAAGGAGCTGAGTTCTGTATGATGGTTTCAAAAAAATCATCAAGCTAACTCAGTTGAACAGTTGCCCAAAGAGCTGAGTTCTGTCTGATGGTTTCAAAAAAATCAAGCTAAAACTTCCTGGAACATTAGAAAGAGATATTATATGTATATGTGTTAGCATTTACATCATGAATTTATGTCAGTTGCAAACTGTTCCTTCCTTCCTTCCCTTCCCTTACCTTCCCTTCCCTTCCCTTCTCTTCCCTTTCTTATGTCTATCACCATGCACTTGGAATATGGCCCTTTCTACGGATTCAAAGCTTGGCCAAATTTAGTAATATGGACAAAATAGGGCCTTCTTCTAGATCTTCTACTACCCTTTTAGGATTGACCACCTGCCAGTCTTTAAACATTTGGCTTGAATTGACCTCACACACTTGATGCTAGATCTAGCCCTCTCCCTACAGAGCTCCAGAATCCACGCCAACATCGAAGCATAGCCAAAAAATGCAGATGGATACGACAGCGAGATGTTACAGGGAACGCCCAGCTACGTAAGAGCCGTCAGCCCACCGTGGCCATAGTGGACTCTGCTTCCTACGTTCTTTTACCCGGACAAGTAGCTTACGAAAAACGTCAGGCGGGTGGGTCAGGGTTAATGATTTCAGGGTTTCGGGTTCAGGGGCTGAATGAGCTCAAGGTTCAGGGTGTGGATGATCTCAGGGTTCAGGGTTAATGGTTTTAGGGTTTTGGGTAATCAATTTCAGGGTTTCGAGTTCAGGGGCTGAATGAGTTCAAGGTTCAGGGTGTGGATGATCTCAGGGTTTAGGGTTAATCGTTTTAGGGTTTAGGGTTAATGGTTTTAGGGTTTAGGGTTAATGATTTACGGTTTAGGGTTAATGACTTTAGGGTTTAGGGTTAATGACTTTAGGGTTTAGGGTTTGAGATGAACAGGAAGGGAAATGACAGATCGAACAGATAGGACAGATAGGACAGATAGGACAGATAGGACTGCAAAGACACTGACAGAGAAAACCCTAACTCTGTTCCTTCTTCGTCTTCTGCGACCTTGCCCCGCCATCGCCGCTCCCTGCCCCCAAATCCTCTGCAAGACCGGGCTGCGATCTCCACTCGTAGAGCTTCTAGATCCGTGCCCATGGCTGGTGGCAAGATCAAGAAGACCAAAGCGCCGCGGCATGCCGGCGTCGGGGGCATCGAGTTCCAGAAGTCCAAAGGGCAACACATCCTGAAGAATCCCCTCGTCGTGCAGAGCATCGTCCAGAAGGCCGGCCTCAAATCCACCGACGTCGTCCTGGAGATCGGCCCCGGAACTGGTAACCTCACTGTGAAGCTCCTGGAGATCGCCAAGAGAGTGATTGCTGTCGAAATCGATCCGCGCATGGTCCTCGAGCTTCAGAGACGCGTCCAAGGAACACCTTGCGCTCACAAGTTACAGGTGAATGTCAGCCGTATCTCTCCCCATCTCTCCCCCTCTCCCCGTTCTCTGTTTCCTGCTTCGTTGTTGCATTCCATGTATATGCCGCCAATGTGTATAGATAGTGAGGGAAAGAAGGATTGAATATTTCATATGGAATACGGTCTACTTCTTGCTAAGCTCCATGTTGAGAATTGAGCTTTGCATTCTTTCAAATTGGTGACTTTGATGGGAGGGAGACAAGATGGGCGGGACATGCGTTGGAGCACGTGTTGTCATATAGTGTGGCAAGCAAGCAGTCGTAAGCATCGGAGTAAGAATTCTATGATCGATCCACTATTAGAAGCCCAAACATGAATTGCCATTGTAAGTAAGTGTGTGGAATTCACCTTTCATGCGAGCTATAGATAATACAGATACTGATCAGCGCCAATGATGGTGGTTGGAACACTGTCAGTAGGACAGAAACATGAATTGCCATTGTTATGTACGGATAAAGACGGATCAAATATATTACATGGAACATGACATAGTTCATTCCAGCCTGGATCTGCATTCCATGTCTTATGTCATAATCAGCAGTCCGTGGTCCATTATGAAAGGACAAGCTGATCTTTGAGGCATATTGTGTTTCGTGCTTATGTCATGTTGTGCATTCTTTTGTTCACATCTTTTAGTATAATGTTTGTGTGAGTGTATATTTCTCTAATACACATGGTTTGATGATGCTCGTGTTGTGTATGTGGGTGCATGCAATATGTGGTTCAAGCTCTAAATTTTTGTAATTTTTCTTCTTAGTCAGGTTATCCAAGCGGATATTTTGAAGACTGAGCTACCTTACTTTGATGTATGTGTAGCCAACATACCTTACCAGATATCATCTCCAATCACTTTCAAGCTGCTTTCCCATCGGCCTGTGTTCCGGTGTGCAGTTATCATGTTCCAGCGGGAGTTTGCGATGCGTCTCGTGGCCAAACCTGGTGACTCTCTCTATTGTAGGCTCTCCGTTAACACACAAATACTCTCTCGAGTTTTCCACCTCCTCAAGGTGAACAAGAACAACTTCAGACCTCCTCCCAAGGTAGATTCTTCAGTTGTTCGCATCGAGCCCCGCAACCCCCTTCCGCCTATCAGCTTCAAGGAGTGGGATGGCTTGATTCGGCTTTGCTTCAGCCGCAAGAACAAGACCTTGGGTGCTATCTTCAGACAAAAAAATGTGGTTGCTCTGATGGAGAAGAACTTCAAAACCTTTCAAGCTTTGCGAGGCTCCTCCAAATTTAGTGAAGAGATCGATAGTGCGATGATGCTAGCTGACAATAATCCCTGTGATGATGATACCATGGATGAAGGGGAAGAAGTTCAAGATCGAGAGGTGGATGCTGCACAAGGTCGAGAAATGGATTTAGATGATGAAGCGATTGACGATGAGGAGATGCACGGGCCTTCACCGTTTAAAGAGAAGGTATTAAATGTGTTAAAGGCAGGAAATTTTGAGGATAAGCGTTCCTCGAAGCTTGGCCAAGAAGATTTCCTTGCACTCCTTGCCATGTTTAATAGAGAAGGGTTCCATTTTGCCTAATTGTGTTGCTACTGCACTTGAATCCTCACATTTAAGCAAATCACCAAAAGTTTGGAGTACTAATATTGAACCAAACTAGCAATCACCGAAAGTAATGGGGTAATTTTCTTGGATATCCCTTTTCAAAAGAAGAATGTGTACCCATTAGGTAAGATTGAACTCATGCTCTGTCGTGATTTGGGTGACACAACTCAAGCGCATTTCTAATTTATTTTGTCAGTCGGCATGATGTATATTTGAGCTGCTACCGTTAGATAGTTGAGCTGTAAGTACAGAGTTTCGTCTTCAGCAACATTGGTTCATTTTTGCCATCCGGTTAAACTGATACATTCTTGTTATAACAGAAAGTGTCGTTTTTTACATGAAGAATCATTGCTTTCCGAATTCCGAGGATAAATGATGCTTGACTTGTGGCTCGCAAAGGTATGTATTTGGGTGATTTCGTTCACATTTGAACACCAAGAGTATAATTAATATTGGAGTTTTTGGAGGCGAGTGCTATAGATGTTTAACGCCAGGAGTGAATGATGTGTAAGAGTTTATAAATATCGATGATTTGAACCACTCTCAAAGGATGAAAACCAAGCCATTCATTATGACTATTTCTGAGTACTTAAAACCAAATAGTGATTTGGGAATGGCTCAAAGCACCACATTGTATACTTTAGTTACAGGTTGAATACAATAATGTAGTGAGTGATTGCAAGGATAAGCCTATTCTGATATTGTATATCACATCTTTGAATTAACTCTGTCAAAATGTCCTCTTAAGTATAACATTTATCCGCGAGGTCTCGATTCTAGCAGTCCATCGATAACCTCCTCTATTGAACTCTTTGTAGTTGACGGTAAACCTTATGCCTTAACATTATATTTAGAGAGAGCATCCTTCAGTTTTTGCAGCTGGAAGAGCCAAAGATAGCATATAGTCAATATACATATATGAAACAATGAAGGTAAACAAACCAAATCTTGTAGAGAGAACGGAATTTCTAACCTTTGAAATGTTGCAAGAGAACGATTCTACTTCCTCCGATGCACCTTGATACAAATGGAAGTACGGGAGCACTTTGATCTTCAGGCTCTTGCAGAGCGGTTTACTTTCCTCAAAGTTAACTTTGACAAAGACAACGTCTTTATGCTGCATTGCAAGCTTGCATAGCTGCCAAAAAATTGTCACGGTACGTCTTTCTGAGAAATCCTCCATTAAAGCTTTCAAAATACGAGATTGAACATTCAAATCGTAATACCTTTGGATACAAAGCTCTGCAAGAACCACACCAACCAGCGAAAAACTCAACCACAACGAGTTTTCCTTCAGCTCTCTTGATCGTCTCCTCAAGCTCCTCAGTTGAATGCACATCCTTCAAGGTAATTCCTAGATCTTTTTCCCACCATTTGGGAGAATGACCCTCATCATCACTTTCAGGTGAAGGCAGTGGTGCTGTTTGCTCCTGTTATTAATGTATAACATATAACATCATTGGGTAAATAAAACCGAGTCATAGGATCCTTTATCTGCATCACTTAGTATCAGATTCAAAGCTAAGAGGTGCATACAACTAGCCATGTCAATGAAAGCAAGGAATATCGATTCTTAGCTTGTAAAACGTATTAATCAAAGACATGTTGGAGGCACCACCCATATGTATAATTTCACTCTTACCTTGTACAACATATCATCTCTTCTAATGTCATCAAACACAATTTCCATCCATCATATGGTGGTGTAAACCGCATCAACAGAACAGCATCAGGGGCCTCATTACATAAGATAAACATGTTTCAAATTCACGAGGCATCATGAGACATATATCTGGTCACTCGGGAGGCATTATTGGTTTATCATGTCATATAAACAATCAGGAATATAGATACGTTTATGCCGTAAAACACATAAACCACGATACTGAAACCATACCGAATCCATCAAACCATATGTGTGCATATAGATACATGTGGATGTTACATATCTGAAACATATGCAGGTAATTTAAAACTCCCTAACTGTTTTTGAACAGGTTCAGTTATGCATACCTGGATCTCAGCTGATTGAGCTTGTGGAAGAAGAAGAGATTTCTTTCGGCCCCGACAAATTTCATCTCTTTCGAGGGTTGATGGGTTGATCGACCGGAGCTGATATGATCTATAAGAATTCCTCGACTCCAAAAATGGAATTGCAAGACTCCTTTGGCTGCTGGTATGATTCAAACGACATGATGATGGTAAAGAGTAGATATGGCTTCCGGTTTTGTGAAGACTCTGTGCCATCTAGTCACTGAATTGGAGTTCTATGTTAGTTACGCACTTTCTCTGATCCACGGATCTATCTAACTAGGGTTTCCTTCTGAAATGACCTTGAACTCCCAAATTGGTGTTCTTATATGAAAGAATTAGGATCCTTAATCAAGCACACGGACAATAAAAATTTTCTTTTTCCCCTGAGCTCACTGTAGAGCTCCTGTAGGCAGCAACGAACCCAAAGGATCCTCACAATTAGGGCTCGTATCAAACTGGGCTTTGATTAGGAAGGCTGAAAACCCAAAAATTAGGGCCGTTTTGTTTCTGGGCGCTAAGAATTAGGGTTTTAATCAGGAACTGGAAAACGAACAAGCAGCCCAAACGTTCAGGGGATCGATCTGGCCACGCAAAGAATCAGGGTTTGTTGCTATTTAACCGCTGAAAGAGAAAATCGCTTCCAGGCTTCAGTAAGAAGATGTGGCAAACGAAAGCAGTTGTCAGGGGAAGCCGAAAAGGAGAGGAAGCATGGGAGAATGCAGGAACACAAAAGGATGAAGAGGAGTACGCAGAAATTTAGGGTTTCGAGAGATGAAAAGGATGAATTCCCAGAAGACGGAAAGAAGATTCAAGAAAAATTGGGGAATCACTGGTCTTGGGCACCTGTCTGTATGTTGAAGAAAAGAGCTGCCCCCAAAAAGAATACCTGTTGTAGGTCTGTGTGGGTGCTTTAGGGTTTGTGGGCAGGGGCTTTTATCGTCGCTGGATTCTCACAGAGCATAGCCATGGACGACCTTTCTTCCTTCTTCTTCCTTCTTCTTCCTTGTTGCTTCTTCTTCCTTCTCTTGTTGCTTCTTCTTCCTTCTTCTTCTTCTTCTTCTTCTTCTTCTTCTTCCTTCTTCTTCCTTGTTGCTTCTTCTTCCTTCTTCCTTCTTCCTTCTTCCTTATTCTTCATTCTTCTTCCTTTGTTCTTCTTTTCTTCTTGTTCAAGGAACTCTTATGTCTTGGCATTGAACTTGTGAGCTAACCAATGAGAAAAGCATTTCTCACACAGAGTCTGGCTTTTCCGGAAGAGGGAAAACAAAGCCCACGTGTTCGGCGATCGGTCAGATTCGCGGCCGCGAACTTGCTTGGAATTGGCTTTGCGTTCGAGCGCTTGTGCTTGCGTTGCGAGAGACGGGGGGAGGAGGAGTTTTGGGTCCCGGGAGAAGAGCCAGATTAAAAATCTGGCATTTCACGAGCGTAGCAGCAAGAAAGAGGGTGGTTGAGGTTTTAGTTTGTTTTTTACGTGGCCATTTCGCATTTCCACTTGGCGCTGTCGCAAGTGCTCGATACTGACTTGCTTTTTATATAAGTGAAATAGAGAGAGAGAGAGAGAGAGAGAGAGAGAGAGAGAGAGAGAGATTTGCATTTAGGGTGTGCTCTAAAAGGATGTGGAATAACATCAGATAATTGTTTCTTTTGCAGTGTGGAAGTGGATGATAGTATTCATCGTTTCTTATAGTTTCCCGTTGCTCATCGAGTTCGGGAAGTATTATCTCGATACTATTTGACACCAATACAGTGGGCATTTTACACGGTTCACCTAAATCGATTAGAAATCGGAAATGAAAACCATTTTTTCTCCTGCTTGAGATATTAGGGGTTACGCCAGAATTGGGGCGGAATTCGTTTGTGCTCGATGGTAGACGGGGAATCGGAGCATATATCCACGAGATTGAAAGGAGTGTTGATATCCAAATTTTGGTTTGATGAATACAAAGTAAGTTGGATTACGAGAAAAGAAAGACAAGGAAAAATAAAAGAGAGCATCAGATCTGGGGAGACAATTTGGCAGGTTTTATTACCTCGATGCTATTTGACAGCAATACAATGGGGCATTTGCGCGGTTTGTACCCGAATTGATCAGGAAGCCGAAACGGAAGCCATTCTTCTCTTTCTCAGATTACTGGGGATTACGCCGTAACAGGGATATGCGGAAATCGTTTGTCTTCGATGGCAGATGGTGGAATGCAATGCATTCCAGCTGCTTGGCTGGGGCTG
>JBBBWG010001604.1:13322-29020 GCA_037176905.1 Azolla pinnata
GCAGTTAAAAAGACACGGGAAATGAGCCTCTCTGGCCCTTGCTGAAACCACCACCACCACCACCACCACCACCTTATGCTCCTCTGCATTAAAAAGAAACCTTCATGATCATAAACACGGGCTTTTGCGCAGAGTCGGTGGGTGGTCCATCAATCGGTTTACGAATTCTATACAATAGTTTTGCTTGACTAGATTACATGCATGCATACAAACACAAAAGAAAAACCAGCGCCAAAACAACAAACTATACAGCCCCTTTGCGGCGGTGAAAGCGGAGAAGAAGATCGTTCGATTCATGGAACATTTGCAATTGCTTGCTCAGGCATTTTCGATCAGTGTTTAGGGTTCAGTGTTTAGGGTTTCGTTTTAGGGTTTAGTTTTAGGGTTGAGGGTTAGGGTTAGGGTTCAGGTGGAGGTGCGGAAAGGGCATGTCAGAAGCAAACTTCCATGGAAGCTTTGGCCATTTATTTTGACAGCTTCTTCTCTCCTTTTTTTTTCAAAGTTGTCCTAACGGTAAGAAAAGTCCTTGCCGAAAATGGTGGTTTAACGGTCCAAATCCCTTCCTCTTTCTTCATCATCTCCAATCTTGATGGGCTTGGGCTCATTATGATCTGTGTGTCTCCTCCTGTCTGTTCTGTTTGTGCACATTCTTCTGAAGCTTTTTGTGTTTTTTGTTTTTGGGGGTTAATCCTTCCATTCTAGATATGCCTGAGAAAGAAGAAGAAGACGAAGAAGAAAAAAAAATCCTCCAGCTGATGATTCCTTCAAGCAATAATGAAAAGAGCCCCCTTTGATTCACTTTGCTGGAGAAACAAAAGCAGAGAATTTGCTGCATCCGAGCAAATTCATCCTACCATAAGAAATCTGAAATTGCAATCTCAAAATGAGGCAAAAAACAAAACAGCACACACAAAAAATAGGTTGGTTAAGATCAAATTTCCTATGCATGAATCAACAAGTAAAGAAAAGTACATATATACAGATGTGTCGTTAGATTGGATTTGCTCTTCTATTTTATAATATCCATTGTAGGACCTCAGAGGTGCATCAATGGAAATAAATTCTTTTTTTGCTGCATTTGTTTTTTTATGTCTTTTGGAACTCAATATTTTGCATTCATGAGCTGCCCTTCAGGGTGATCTGTTTTTCTGCTTTCTCATTTTTGTTTTGGATTTTCTTTCCTCTGTTTGTTTCTTTTTCTACTTATAAAGTCAGGAAGGAAATCTGAGGAAAATCCTACAAGCTGGGGAAACAAACACTTCTGCATATCTGATGGTTTTTCTGAGAGTGATCTATAGGGTTTTTTCTTGTTTATTTATAAAGGCGTGTGGCATCAGAGTCTTTTACAGATTCGAATGCTGAGAATCAAAAGATCTAGGGTTTATGAAGAGATGTATTTAGGGTTTTCTTTGTGTTTCTGAGAGGCGAGGCTTCACCTTTATCAGTTTGTGAGAGGGGGGATTAGGATAGCGGATGTGGGGGAAGTTTTGCAAGTTCTTAGAGAGAGCCAGAGACAGGGATTTAGGGTTCTGGTTTGCCTATTTCCATTTTTCTCTGTACATGCACTACAGATAGATAAGCTTTTTAGGGTTTTTGAAATTTGTTTTGGAGATGGAGATGGCATGGACTGAAGATGGGGAACAAAGTAGGAAGAGGAAAAGAGAATGGAGATCTTCTCCTTCTCCTTCTTCTGCTGCTGTTGCTGCTGCTGCTGCTGCTGTTGCAGCTGGTGATGGTGGAGATAATCAGAGCATCAATCCACAACATAATCAACAGCAGCAACAAATGCAGAGATTGGGGCAGCAGGATTTGAACCCTAATTCTAACAGATCTCAGTGGATTGATCTTAACACATCTAGGTTACCTCTTCCTCCTGGTTGGGAGCAATGCCTAGATCTTCAAGTCAGTAACTTGACTCCATATCTGTGCTTTCAACTAAGCTCATAATCTGCTTTAAAATTAAGCCACTTCATCTGTGCTAAAATTCATCTAGTTCATCTCTGCTCAAATTCACCCAGTTCATTTGAGTTCAAATTCATGCAGTTCATTTGTGCTCAAATTCACCCAGTTCATTTGAGTTCAAATTCATGCAGTTCATTTGTGCTCAAATGAATCCAGTAACAAGTATTTCATATGTGCCCACTTAATCCACATTCCAATTAACCCATTCAATCTCTGCCCAATTCAATCCACATACAAATTACTCCACTTAATCTGTGCCCAAATCAATCCACATAATCCCCTGGTTCAAATTAACCCCCATCCCATCTGTGCTCAAATTAGCCTGATTTAAAATTAATCCACAGAAATATGTGCCCTTTCGTCTCATTCCTATGTTCATATCTAATCCCTTCTCCATCATGCATCTGATCAACAAAAGAAGGCAAGGAAGCAGAAATGCCACATCTTAAAAATCCCATCAGACCCTAAAAATCCCAAACCCTAGCATCCTGAAATGCCACATCTTACCGTGCTTTGTGTTTGTTTTCCTCATTTTCTTGTTCTGAGTTTGATTGTATTTTTTGGTTGATTTTCAGACTGGTAAGATGTATTTTGTGAACTGGGCTACTCAATCAAAGACTCTTCAAGATCCTAGGGTGGAACCAGAGATAGTGGGCAATTCTTACATGGGGCAAACCCCCACATCTAGCAGCAACAACATCATCACCAGTTACAGTAACCACATCACTAGCAATCCCTTGTATGGCACGATGATGATGCAAACTGACGCCGGCTATCACCACCACCATCATCATCATCACTATCAACCACCGCTGGCGGATGATGGATCAAAGCAGTCAGGAATCATGGATCGATCTCAAACACCGGCCATTGTCGCTCCCAATGTGGGCATGTCTACGACCATCTGTCTCCATTGTTTCACGTTTGTTATGATCCCCCACTCCTCCCCTCAATGCCCCAACTGCAAGAACGCATGCAACATTGGCCTAGATTCATCATCAACTTCACTGATCAGATAGTCCCAACCCCAAACTGCCTGCGGCTTATTCATAACAAGCCCACAAACAAACCACCAGCAATGAATGGCAATCGGCCTGTACTCCCACATATATGGTACATCACAGTTTTGTATCTCAGGATGGGAATCCTTATGGCACCTCAAAAGAATTGGAGAGGCATGGCATTTCCCAGAGGAAAGTATCAACTGAACGGATTGAGTGTGTGTGATTTCATGCAATGAACGGATTCAGTTCTACAAAAACTTGTGTTAAAGTATCCCACTTTTAATTTGTGCTTGTCGAAATTGCCCTTGATCATCAAGATATAGAAGAGAATCGCCCCAATTATAAAGCCATCGAATACCAGATGTTATTTACTAATCGCTCATACATTGATCATATTACCCTAGATTAATACACATTAAGGGTCATCAATTTTATGATAACTGTGTTTAATATGCAGATGGTTATAATTAGCACTGCAGATTTGGGGATTATTCCCCTAGTCATTAAAACTAATCCTAAAGTGGCAGATTCATCCCTTGATTAATGTCAATCCCTTAATATCTTCTAATGACCGAGATAAGTCTCAAGGAAACCTTATATCTGAAAAACTTCTGAGGTGGCATACGACTCCGCAGTGGTGTGAAAAAATCCTTGAAAAAGTTCACAGATTCTCTGCTTAGTTTTGACAATGCATTTGAAGGGTATTTTTTGACAAAAACAACGCGATATTCGTCTTTAAAGAAACTTGTTCTTCAATCATTCTCTACTAAACAATGCTGGTTGCACATGATTAGCCTCTCTTGTTATATATGATATGGAAGTTTGTACAAGATATCACTGTTCAAAAATTTCTGAGCCAAAAGTCAAGAATCGAAAATCCACTTCATAAGCTAAATACCAGAAAAGGTTGCTTTGGCCCAATTAATAATCGACTTACAAAATACAAGGGGGTGATTCAAATCATGCTCGTTTATATCTCCTGTCAATGAAAGCTATGCGGCTATTTGCATAGTCGAATATGATGGTGAAATATTTGAGCATCTCAGCACACACCACACCGGCACAATATCCCGAAAGACCCATTTGTTGCCCGCTCTTGTTTGGAACGAGAGCTGTAAGGTCTGTGAAGGTGCACCCCGCTATTTCAAAGCTCTGAACATTTCCATACTCTGCCTGCACACAAGAATGCAGCCTAAAACAGCTCAAAACTTCAAACCAGTTCAGTAAATGATGATGAGTTTTTTTGTTGCAATGTGCTTGACCTGTTTGACAATCTATTTACATAGATAGATACTTTAACTGGTTTGAGCTTATAAACATTTCAAGCTTAATTGGTCTAGGATTAAGCTCAGGTTTTTCCTTAACTGGCTTAAGGAACACTCTAGATATGAAATTTTCTTAAACAGCTTAGGCTTAACCGACTTGGCTCAGCTTTTCTTCGACTGGTCTGAGCTGAACCAAACCATTGCCAGTTTCTAGTGAGCAAAGCCAGAAATGGAGAACAAAGAAGGGGTAGTGAACGAAGCTACGGAAAATGAAAGCCGTTTACCTGTGAGACGTAGAGCTGTCGTCCACGCCCAAGTGTTGCTGGAGTGTCCACAGATGATTGGTCATCGAAACCATGCACTGCACTGCTAGGAAACATCAAGCCTGGACCTGCAGCTCCCGTATCGAGCATCAGCAGAACTTCTCTTCCATTCACTTTCCCGAGAATGTGTGGAACTCTATCATACAAATACATCCTCTGCAAAAGAAAGAAAGAAAAAACGCATGGTTTTTTCATGTGCACGTTTGAAACAGAATGAACAAAAATTCTATAACATCCCTCACTAATCTGTTATTACTACTACAATATTGTTGGTAGGTTTTCTTGCACATTGGATTTCCGAATGCCGCACTCATTAAAATCATAAAAGAAGCATTATTAAATCCTGTTGTAATCTCTTGCTGTATTATTAACAAACATGGAATCATGAGGGCCTTATTCAAGCACCCGCCATACAGATAAAACCCATATAAACTCCCTGGGAGTATATGATTAATTTCGAATATATTGGTGCATTACAACCAGCTAATCATATATAAGGAACAGAATTTCATTTAAATCTTTGCTACAAAAAAGGGTAAGATGTAATAAAGACCTGCCATGGAACACTCTGGGCTTGAGGCCGAGCTTCGTATGCCGATGGATCGAATAATGATAAGACCCGATCGTTATGTGACATTTCTACTATGGAATTATAAAAGATATCAAACCCACAAAGTCCTTCAGCACCTTTTAACAGCTTGTCAATACCAATCTGCATCAGTGGAACAGTGTGAAACCCAAAATATCGGGCTGGTGAGAGAATCCCTTAATGAAAATATTTCAAAGACTAAAATGGAAAGTGCCCGTCTGACCTGTACGAAAACTGGATCTTTAATCTTAAGAGGTCCAAGATGAAAGCTAGAACCCCGTGAAAATCGTGTAGACAACTGTAAAAACTTCCTTGTAAATGCCATAGGAGTTTGAATGCTACAAGAGCAATAATAAATGGAATTTTGTATTGACCAAATGCCACCATAAAATGGCTTCAAAAAATAAATAATATGCCATGATGAAGTGGTATATTCTTACCGTGTGACCACCAGAGATACTGGTAGCATTAACCTCCCCGAAGACGGAAAGGCCAAGCTGTCTGGCCTGCCATGACGATGTAAATTTAGTATCTATTTCTAAATCATACTGATACTTTCAAAAACAGCTGAAAAGCAATGAAGTTCTTAGTACCATTCTTTGAGTTATTGCCAGTGTGCCTGTTCCTGTATCAACAATGAAATAACCAGCATCTCTGCCATTGATAAGAGGGCGGACAACATAATGGCCTGTCTTCAGCTTGATCATCTGGGCCCCGATTTGAAGAAAAGAAAAAACCATCTTAAACATACGAAAATTACCAATATTAATGGTTTCAAATTAACGGATTTTGTTGTTACCTGCATTGAAGGGGAGCATGATCTATCAAACTCAGTCTTTGGATAGCGAGTATTGTTCCGTGGAAGCAGTAAAGAACCCGAACAAAAGTACGGAAGTGCTTCCACTTCCTCTTTCTCAAATGAACCTTTCACAACCTCAAAACTTTCTCGTGAGGTAGGTGAAGACCGAATGGATAGGAATGGTTGTTGGATATCACAGCTCGGCTGTAAACATTGTAAGCACTATAGTTTGTGAGACCAATGCATAGCAAAACAAAGTAGCTCACCACATCAAGACTTTTTGAGTTTTTCATTAATCCAAAGAGAAGGATCAATATAATACTTATGTACCATAATTTTTTGCCAATTCAGAAAACTCCAGCTTCGTCCTTGTCGGCATTGTCCAAAAGACACACGCACCGGTAGCCAAGTGTTCCGATTAACTGTTATATGTGCCATCACCTACAGAGAGCAGTTACGATCCAAATTGGTAGACACCATAGGACCATTTGTACCCTGAGAAACTGGGAAAGAACATGACACCACAACCCGCATTTTATATAGCATTTCCTCTCAATGGGGACCATTTTCAAGAAAACAACACGACCAATGTTCTGGTCCACCACTGCCAGAGATATTTGAACTCTTTGAAGCTTTCTAAATAAGAGCCTTTTCATAGTATGGATTCCATATTTCATGGAAATTTTGAAAATGAGGTTTCGGAATGAATGGATGATGCAAAAATGAGCAAAACAAAGCTGAGCAACACTATGTCTTCAAACACAAGCTAAAATTAAGGATGCATCTACCTGCACAAAGACTGGAATGAACAAAAGAGTAATGTTGAAAAGAGATGGAAGATTAAAGGAAATATCTATTAAAATTCTGAAAATGAATACCAAAATGGCCTAAAACACATGATAACGCTGTGTTATTTATATTAACTCAGTGAGCCTGGCAGAATAGTGCAAATATGAAGCATTCAGAATACACACTTGTTATTTAGATATCCCTATGGGAACAGATTATGTTGAAGCGTTGAATCCATATTCCAACCACTTACCTCTTTTTTTTTCATGCGAACAACAAAAGTTGTTTCAGTCGCGAACAAGGAATCTTCTTTGTTTTTCTTTATTTCCAGGAAATTTTGTGCATCACTAGTCACCCAATACCCTGAGCGAATCCATGCAGTAAGTAAACATGCCTGAATACATACATAGAAATCAGCAATTATTTAGGGGTACACGAGTGATAATTACATTATTATTTGGGTTGTATATATACGAGAACACCCTTTAATACACAATAAATTCTTGAAGTCAGAACAATATTGAGTAATTTTAGAAAACCAGCAGGAGATCTCCATACCTCTGCTTCATCCATTCCAAGCTTCAGCACTCTACCCGCAATATCTGCATACCATGTTGTTTTGCCATCGTGGCCCCATTCTTGTGTTATTTCTGAATTTGAAAACCTCTCATAGAATTTCCCATCCATGCACCACTTCATGTACCAATCACTTGGGATACCCCATGTCATAGTCTTACCTATCAAAATATGGATGATAAAATCATCAGCTTTCAGCAGGTACAAATAAGGTTCTTTACTGCTCGATAGGTGTCTCCTAACCTGAAAGGCTTAAATGCTCTCCAGCTCGGTAATCATGTAAACCCATAGCAGCAAAAATACGAAGGAGATCCTCTTGCAACGTTGAGCTGCAAGAAGTTTCTTGGTCAGATTACAAAAACACACAAATACTCTAATAATAGATTCTATGACCTACTACGTGAAGAGAAAAGTCTGAGCATAAGAACGCACATAGGTGCGTATGTCCATGTGCACATAGCGATAAGAGCAGCTATGCATGTGTGCATTTATGCGGGCACATACGTTTTTGTTTTATTTTTACGAG
Organism: Azolla pinnata; assembly: GCA_037176905.1. Taxonomy (NCBI): domain Eukaryota; kingdom Viridiplantae; phylum Streptophyta; class Polypodiopsida; order Salviniales; family Salviniaceae; genus Azolla; species Azolla pinnata. The sequence continues at coordinate 21,156 of JBBBWG010001604.1, forward strand.
CCAGAATTCAGGGGCTTCAAAACCCGCGCCTGCACTGTGTCTCTAATATGGCTCATCCTAGAAGTCCCCAGCTCCTAAGGAAGATGTAAAACCACTCTGCTTATGTATTCTTCCAAACTCCATAGGCAATCTCCCCAGAGTCTCCTTGAATCACTAAAGGAGTTGGATAATGAACTGCCTGCAAAACCCACTAAACTACCTTTATGATTCCCAGTGAGCTTCCTGAAGGAACCGCCATATCCCTTGGGGTCCTTGGGGGGTGTCAGATTCCACACACACATATGTACATATGCATGCACATATGTGCGTTTCTATGCATGCATGCGTGCACATATGTGCATATACATGTATGCATGTGTGCATATACGTGTGTATAATGTATGTATGCATGTGGAGTTAGGTGCATATACGTACATGCATGTGCACACGGATATGTGCATGTTTATGTGTGCATAGAGTGGACATGTGCATATTGTAGCTCTGGTAAAGTTACATGCATACATCTACACATGCGTATCTATCTTGTATATGCAGACATGCGTGCATCATATTTAGCATAGCCTAGGACTTGTTCTGAAGTGAATTCATGTAGCTTAATGCATAGCCTAGGACTTGTTTTTGAAGTGAATTCATATAGTTTATCTTTGAATGTACCTGGGAGGGGTCCCTGTTGCTATCTCCTCCGGCGACCCTACCTTCCCTGCCATACAATACAAAATGCTACCTCCATTACATCGAGCACAAGTCACAACAAAATGCAAGAGTTGTCAGGAAGAACATTGAAGGAGACCCTAAAGTCCCTGCCATACAATACAGAATGCTACCTACATCGAGCAGAAGACACAACAAAATGCAAGATTTATCAAAGCAGAAAGGCCCCTGTCATGAAAAGGAAGAAGATTGGAAGGATACCCTACCTTCCCTGCCATAAAGCACAGAATGCTACCTCCATTACATCGAGCACAAGACACCACAAAATGCAAGATTTGCCAGAGCAGAAAGCCCCTGACATGAAAAGGAAGAAGATTGAAGGAGACCCTAAATTCCCCGTCATACAATACAGAATGCTACCTACATCGAGCACAAGACACAACAAAATGCAAGATTTATCAAAGCAGAAAGGCCCCTGTCATGAAAAGGAAGAAGATTGAAAGGATACCCTAACTTCCCTGCCATAAAACAGAGAATGCTACCTCCATTACATCGAACACAAGACACAACAAAATGCAAGATTTGGCAAAGCAGAAAGCCCCCTGACATGAAAAGGAAGAAGATTGAAGGAGACCCTAAATTTCCTGCCATACAATACAGAATGCTACCTACATCGAGCATAAAACACAACAAAATGCAAGATTTATCAAAGCAAAAAGCCCCCTGTAATGAGTAGAAAGAAGATTGAAAGGATACCCTACCTTCCCTGCCATAAAACACAGAATGCTACCTCCACTACATCGAGCACAAGACACAACAAAATGCAAGATTTATCAAAGCAGAAAGGCCCCTGTCATGAAAAGAAAGAAGATTGAAAGGATACCCTACCTTCCCTGCCATAAAACAACAGAATGCTACCTCCATTACATCGAGCACAAGACACAACAAAATGCAAGAATTTGGCAGAGCAGAAAGCTCCCTTGACATGAAAAGGAAGACGATCGCCTGTTTCTAATCTAATCTGTTTACCTCCATTTGTTCTCGACGATCAGTTCAATTCTTTTTCCTTTCCTAACGAAGGAAGACAAGAGCGAGTACAAACATACCTGTAGCAGAAAGGGGGGCAAAGGTCCCGTGCATTCGGTCGAGGAAAGGCGCCGTGCATTCGCTGTTTTTCCTTCTCCTTCTTGCTCCTCCTCCTCCTCCTCCTCCTCCTCCTCCTCCTCCTCCTGCTACTCTTCTTGTAGCGGGAGCAGGGAAGGCGAGAAGGGAGAGGAGCTGGGGTTCAGGGGGCCTGAAGATGGGCGGACCGCGATGGAGAGGATTGAAGCTCCTGCTTCTCGCAGCCACGGCCATGGCCGACCTCCAGGAACAGCAGCACAAGCCCATCTGCAGGTGGGTCATGGTGTTCTGGGCGCTCTGTTCTGTGCTCGGCAGGGTTCGAACCCTAGGCTTCTGTGGGCGCTCGCATGCATGCATGCATCCTGCCATCGCATCCATACACGCATTCATCCATCGCCATCGCCATCGCCATCGCATCCATGCGAAGGGCAACGGGCCGAAATTTCAGAATCCTTCAGCTCGCCATATCCACAATCTTCTTCTCCTTGCGCTTCTCTCTTCTTCTTCTTCTTCTTCTTCTTCTTCTGATTCTGATTCTGTTTCTGCTTCGGCTATGGAGTCCCTCTGTGGGAGGCTAGGATTCCCCCCCACGTATGCCTCTCTTGATAGCAATGTCATCGCTACCATTGATTCTTCTTCCCACAGAAGAAACCCTCTGTCCTTCCTCTCCTCTTCTTCCTCCTATTCACGCAAAAGCAAGCAGCAGGAGAAACAAGCTTTCATGGAGGCCTCGGTGCCTCTTCCACCTCCTCCATCTCCCTTGCGCCGCCCGGAACTCTTCTCTGCTAAATCGTCTCACGAAGAGGAAGAAGAAGAGGAGGAGGAGGAGGAGGAGGAAGAAGAAGAAGAAGGAGATGGCAATTACATATCAAAAATGGAAAATTGTGTTCCCAATCGGCCCAATACCGAAGGAAGCTCTGATGTCAGAGCAAAGCAGGGGGAATCATCAGGTGAGGATATTCAGGATAATGCGGGGTCTAAGATTAGCAAAATTCTTGTTGAGAACAGGAATGTGGCTCCTGAGAGAGGAAAACATTTCTCAGAGAACCTCAACGTGCTTGCTGTCAACGATCTCGGGAAGAATCTTCCAGATAATTTCGACAAGGAAGGTAAGAATCTCAGCGAGGACATTGGGCTTGATCGAATCATGTCTTTAACGAAGATTCCTGGCAAGAATTTTGATGATCTGGGTCACTACCGCGAGAATATTTTTGACGAGAATCCCGGTGAGAATCTCAATAAGAATGTCGGCGATTGTGTGTTGCTGTACCATGAGAATCTTTTTGTCGAGAATCTGAATCCCTGTGAGAATCTCAATAAGAATCTTGTCGATGACGTGGGTCTCTATCGCAAGAATTCTTTTGACGAGAGTCCTGGTGAGAATCTCAGTAAGGATCTTGTTGACGGTGTGGATAACCAGGGTGGGAATCTTTTTGTCGAGAACCCTGATGAGAATCTTGATGATGTGGGTCCTGAGCCGGGAAAGATTTTCGTTGGCAACATACCCCCTTTGATACCAAAAGGAATCATTGCAGAACATTTTCGTCAATTTGGTCCATTGAAGGATCTCATCCTTATAAAGGACCATTCCGATCCTGAGAAGAACAAAGGCTATTGCTTTGTGATCTATGGTGGACCTAGTGCCATTAGCTCGGCCTTGAAAGCTACAGAGCTTGATGGAACATTGTTTCATGGTAGGAAGCTCACTGTCAAGCTTGATGACGGAAGGAGGCTGAGGAAGAAACTCGAGAGCCGGAAGCAATGGCTAGAAGATGGGAAGATGACTTTCTTATCAGAGTGGCATTCTGATCGTGAGGAAGCTTCTAGAAGCTTCCGGAAGTTTGTGGAAGGAAACCCTGCAAGCAGGAGAATGGTCGTAGAGGCGTTCAACAAGATTGAAAAGGTATGTATCTTTGTTGACAAGATTCAGATTGATATGGGGTGAAAGCATGATGATGGGCACTCTGATAGCTTGTGCAGGACATCATTATTTATCTTTAAAAGACTGGGCAATCTACACCATAAAAAGTGAATTCAATGAATCTAAACGAATACTAGAGGCTAAATATAATATAACATTTCTAGGCATTCAATTGTGAAATATACATGTTTTAATGCATAGGAATTCGTATACTAGCAGTTTTAATTGAATTAGCTTATGCAATAACTAATTAGCTAAGTTAGTGTTCCCATTCTCAGTGCACAGGATTCAGATTTCGGTACCAGTTGTACACTCTAACATGATAATAATCCATTTTTACCACTGTAAAATTCACAGTAACGATAATATAACTATCAGAAACTTTGTACAAAAATTATTGTTGATCGGGAATTGTTCTCTAAAGGAATGGAACAACACTCCTTTTTATTCACAGCCAAAAAGGAGAGATTTTTGTCTTCTTGTCGGTTATTATGCCAAGCGTGGAGACAAGCACAGTGCACGTGCAACATTCGAAAGCATGCGTGCTGTGGGGATCGATCCAACTTCATATGCTTTCACAAGGTTAGAGAAAACACTCGTATAAGTGTCATCATCTTGTGACAAATGTTAAAAATGTTCCCTTCACTTGGTCATTCTTCACATCTTTCAAATTGTTTATTCAACTCCTATATTCATATTTGATGACATTTAACTAATGCATCGGAAACTTAGATGTGGTAAATGTATATTTTACAGTCTCATACATGCCTACGCTGTAGCAAAAGACATGAAAGGGGCAGTTTCTGCTTTCACGGAGATGGTGAATGAACGCATCAAACCAACAATTGCGACCTATTGCGTGATTATATCAGGCTTTGGGAAAGAGGGCGATGCTGAGTAAATTTCAGTTCCCATCACTAAAGCATTAAGATAAAACAATGTGTGATATTACCCTGTCTAATCATGGAAATTTCCTTTGATACACATCCTAATGCGAGTGTGAAGGATATTCTTCAGTGGCATCTGACTGCTATTTCTCTAACATTTTTGGAAGATCTGCAGACTTTTGGTTCAAAACGTTGAAACAATCAGGGATCCCAATGAATGATATTGCCTTCAACTCAATAATCCATGCCCATTGGTAAGCAACATGGATGCCTGTATGACTAAGTCCCTCAGATTGAATGCCTGTAGATATATATGGTGATGATTTCATAGTTGTTGAGAAGTTGAAACGCTTACATTAGTTTCTATGCACTTTTTTATTCTTTGAATGATTGCATTTAATGTTTTGATAAATTTGTGCACGAAACTTCTTTCAGAAGATAGTAAGTTTCTTTTCCTTATGTCCTTCAGCAAATCTGGCAATATGAAGCAAGCTGAAGCCCTTTTAACAGAAATGGAAAGTGAAGGTATTGAGATGACAGTGATAACATTCGAGATACTTATAGACGGATATGCGAACCTTCAAGATGAGTCAAAATGCCTTTATTTCTTTGAGAAACTTAAGGTAAATCCTAGACTTTCAACTTATTCATGAATGATTGCTTTGGGTAACATCAAACGTGATATAACATGAGTATACCTTATGGTCTTCCTTCTACAAAGTCAAAAAAGGACGGTTGAAACCTTCTATGGTTCTCTTATCAAGTACTCGTCTTTGGTTGAATCAGGAAGCTGGGTTTAGACCATCTTCGTATAGCTTTGGATCTTTGATCAATTTATATTGTAAGGTACATCTCGTCCTACATTTTTTCTTTCACTTTATCCAATATAGGAAATCTGTGGATGGGTTGTTATGTTTACTTAATTCTTTGTCAATTGTTATGCAATTTTATTGAAAAATCATAGTGTGATGGAAACAGTGATGAGATTGTTAATGTTTTTTGTGCTATGTTTCATTATATGCAGTTGGGAAAGATGCCAAAGGCATTGGAAGTTGTGAACATGATGAATGACAATGGAATACCTCAAAACAGATTGACATACACAATGCTGATCAATGGCTATGTACATAAAGATGACAGTGCAAATGCTTTCAAAGTGTTTGAGGCAATGATGAAGGCCAGGCTGAAGCCTGATGTAATAACTTACAATGTGCTGATCAATGCCTTCTGCAAGAACAAGCAGATTGCTCGTGCACTTGGCCTGTTGAGCAGAATGGAAAAAGAGGGTTTGAAACCTACACCTGAAAGCTTCACCATTATCATGGACGCTTTAGTGAAATCTGGTGATGTGCAAATGGCATTGAAGATGATCAATGATATGAGAAAGGCGGGATGTCCACCGAGCCGGGTTACATACAATGTGTTAATTAATGGACTCGTACAAGAGGGAAAGGTTTGTCGAATCTGTTTGCATATATTTATTGTTTTTTATGTAATTTGATATTACCTTGGATACATATGGCCCCCATCCAGAAAAACAGTTCTCCCATCTGTCATTGTACAGTTAGATTTTTTGTGAATATTCTCAATTACCATGTTGAACAGGTGTGAGATTTATTATATTATGTCTAGGAATGATACCCATCTTGTGTGTGTATTCATTTCATGGGAAAAATACAGGGTTGGTTAGAACAATCTTTGGTTTGCTAGATGCTTTTCCTAGACAGAATATTCTGGGTGCTTTATTCGTCATCATTGCATATCATCTATGGTGTTTTTTGTGGATCCCAACTTTATTCAATGTCAAAATCTGACCTTTACGGAGAGCATGTTTCCGTGTTTAAGAAATAGTGTGCTAGTAAACTCTTGAATTCCTTTTTCTTTTCTTGTTTAGGTGAAAAGAGCTGCATCTATGGTTGATCAAATGATACTGGCAGGGATTCCACCAGATGAGCGAACATATACAATCATCATGGAAGGATATGCACAGGCAGGGGAGGTTGGGATTGCATTCGAATACTTTCAGAAGCTTAAGCAAGAAGGCTTAAAGCCGGACATTCTTACATATGGAGCATTGCTTAAGGGTTGTTGCAAATCTGGGCGTATGCAAAGTGCATTAGCTGTGACAAAGGAGATGGCTAATGCCGGTTTGAGAAGGAATGCATACATCTACAACATCTTGTTAGATGGGTAAAAAAGCAAAACTGCTAAAACTGTCATAAGCATGAGAATTGAAAAGCTAATGCTTTTAACTCGTTATCTGACATGCTTTCACTCCTCTGACATTTATTTCACTCATATTACTCTATTCCTGTTTGTTTTTCTATCTGAATTTCCTTCAACATATCAGGTGGGCTCAGAGGGGGGATATGTGGGAAGCTGGAGATGTAATCCAGCAGATGAAGAAGGATGGCATCCAGCCTGATGTTCGCACATACACAACATTTATAAATGCATGTTGTAAAGCAGGAAATATGGAGGTATAGATTTCCGATGCTGTATGTAACAAGAAAATCGCTCAACTTCTCTCCATGTTGAAGACCTTCCCTGTGTTTTATCTGCAGAAAGCGATGGATACATTCCGTGAGATGACTGATGCTGGGGTGAAACCCAATATCTTGACATACACCACTCTTGTGAAAGGCTGGGCATCAGCCTCATTCCCTGAAAAGGCTGTCCTATGCTTCGAACAGATGAAGGCTGATGGTATAGTGCCAGATTATGCCGTATATCACTGTCTCTTGAACTCATTGTTGTCGAGAGCATCGGTTGCCAGGGATAGTGTCGTTTCAAGCATTACGAGTGTGTGTGAAGAAATGGCTGCCCAAGGGTTTTGTGTGGATATGGAAACTGCATTGACTTGGGAGAAGTACCTTAAGAGAGCTGAGCACTATCCAGGTGAATTGACAAGAGCAATCGAGATGGTTTTTCCTCCGAATTGGACTGAGAAAGGGAAAAAGCCCGAAAGCTCTGTTTGAAGCTGTACATCAGAATGAGCAGCAGCATCAGCTTTGGAACAGATCTGGTGAAACAAAGATGGTGATATATGATGCTGCCTCTTGCACGCGGAAAAACGGGTACATATATACTGACTTCTAAGCCATAGGATATATCACGTTGATGAGAGGAAGCGATACAGAATGTTAACCTCGACAATCATATCGGCAATGGAATATTGAATTGTATTTATAATGGGAATGATTGGTTATATTGGGTGATTTTGATCTAATGGATAAATAATTGGCTCAGTTAAGAAGGCTAGAATTGGGCTAGTTCATGTCTGA
>JBBBWG010001615.1:0-13381 GCA_037176905.1 Azolla pinnata
CGCGAGCTGCGGCGCCCACGCCACCAGCCGCCCCGCTGATTGTGGCGAGGAGCTCTCGAGCTCCGCGCGCAGGCTGTCCATGAGCTTGCCCCCCTGATCGGGCCGAACCGCCCACAGGAACGGCACGCCGCTCTTCCGTATGCCGGCCACGATCTCCGCGAGCTCCGCCTCCGCCATGTGCACGATGCTGCCGAACGACACGTAGAGCACCGTCGCTTCCCCGTGGCCCGACAACCAATCCAAGCAGCTGCTGTCCTCCTCCCATAAGCTCAGGCTCATCGGCGGCGGCGCGGCGCTTGGAGTCCCTTGATGCAGATCCGCCGCCGCCGCCGCCGCCGCCAGCCTGCAGAGCGGCCCGATCGGGAGGTAGTTGGGCACCGCGGCCGCGAAGGCCGCCGCGCCCGCCTCGTCCACCTCCGCCCACGTGTTCCCCAGGTTCCACGCCGCGTCGTCGCCGCGCCGCATCACCTCCCTCAGAAACGCCCCGAACAGGAAGTCGTCGCGGTCGCTCACGAGGAAGAAGGAGATGTAGTCGCGCAGCTCCATGGGCGCGACGCCCGGCACGCCGCTGATCACCGCGCCCAGCGCCGTGCTGCAGCAGCTATTGATCCGATCAGATTCTGCGAAACAAGAATAAAAAACGACGATCATCAGAGAGGATCAAATGCTTCGTGTGATGCTATGATTTTTGTAAGCTGGCCGCGAGCGAGCCAAGTTGCGGCGCGAATCGTAGATTAAATCAGCTACTAGAGGAGGATTCAAGTTTTTGTGCTAGTAATTTGTAGCACCTGCGGCGGCGGCGGGAAGGGGCACATAGCCGCGCTCGATGAGGAGGGACTGGTAGTGGTAGGCGAGGCTGGCGTGGGCGGGCGTCGTCCACAGCGCCACTCGAGGGACGCCCAATTCGTCGGCCACGTCTTGCACCCACGAGCAGAAGGAGTCGGCGATGATGCAAGTGATGGGCGCATCGTGGGCACTAGAAGCCGCGTGATCAGAGCGCTCTCGATCATCTGCTTGCTGCTGCTGCTTATTGAGGAGGCCTTTGATGAGGTTGCTGAGAGCGCCCGACAATGCGAGGCTCGCGGCCATCATCTCCATGGGATTCTCGTTGAACCGCCCGTGGCTCTCGGGAAGGCCGTCGGGGAGGTGGACAAAGCGGAGGTTGGGCGGCGTGTTTACGAGGACGTTGTTGTTGTTGTTGTTGTTGTTGTTGTTGTTGTTGGCGGAAGAGAACATGCGGCCGTGGTTGTAATCGGTGTTGACGAAGGTGATGACGAAGCCGTCAGCAAGGAGCTTGGTGGCGAGGTGCATCATGGGGTTGATGTGCCCTTGCCCCGGAAAAGGGAAGAGCAAAGCGTGCGGCGCCGATTCTTGTTGGTGTTGCGATTGTGCTTCTGCTTGTGATTGCTGTTGTTGCTGGTGTGCTCGCAGTTGCGGTTGCGGTTGCGGTTGTTGTTCTAGTTGTTGCGGTTCTTGTAACTGTCGTTGTGGTTGATTTTGCCGTAGTTGTTGTTGTTGTTGTTGTTGTTGGATGTCGCTGAATATCGGATCTGTGTTTTGCTGCGAGCCCATGATTGTCGCGTGAACCAAAGAACAGACAGACGATTGAATGCACGAACAGAACGAACAGACGATTTTGTAATAACGCCAATCATGGGACTTGTACCTAATCCTCAATCGAACGAATGCTAAACGGTCCACATGGAAACACAGGAAATGTCGAGCTGCATCGCCAACCGATTCCAATCATTCGCACTCACAGATGTTATCATCAAGAGACAGTGCCCCGTTGCTTCTTCTTCACGTGTGCATAATCGTCTCTGGGTCTTATTTGCTTCTCTGGCTTTTCACATCGTCGGCGTGCCCCTTTGTCCTCTAAAGCTTGTTTACATTTTCGCCCACATGTCCTAAACATCAGTTACGTGTGCCTTGGGTTCAAGCAAATTAAAGGGTAGCAAGGCCAAGCAAACCGATGGCACTGTTCATGACCTGTGGAGCCTTGACATCGGGAGCTGGCAAAAATGTCGGGTCGAGACGAAGGGCATGGATGTCGAGCAGAGTTCGTAATCTTTTCGCATGATATGTTTAGTTTGTAATATTCGCATACTCGCGAAATATCGCATGCAGCGGAGAACGAATAGCGAATGCGATGCGAATACTACAGATGCAATTCTTTACACCCTTTTAAACCAATACGCACTTTTACAATTGAATCTAGCCTAATGGTAAGGTTTGTGTGTGTGACTACCACCTTATGACTAAGGTGTCTTTTTCCATCATCTTTTTCCATGCTCGAATTATTGCTCTATTGCCCATTCTTAAGGTCTTTTTCCATGCTCGAATTATTGTTCCATTGTCAACCACGCATGCATATATGAAAGCGAATGTTACAAGCTATAACGCCAATCAAACGTAATCCTCGTAAGGCAATATAAGTGGATGTCTTTGTATATGGGACAATTATATACTTTGACTTTCTCTTACCTGTTACCATCATTGTCTAACCCTCGACATAAACGCTCGGGAGAATTTAGTTAGTAGTGAAGTGGGTCATTTAGCCAACACTATGTGTAATCTAGGTTCTTGCCAACCACCCCACACACATGATGGGTTAAGACGAACAGAATCGAAGTTAGAGAAAAAGGTTTAGAATTACGGTAGTCATAGTAATCAACATATAAGTTCGTCACATAGGCTATAGTTTTTGGTTCTCTTGCTCACTTTATCACACATATCAAAAGCAGATGAACACGGCAACACTAGTATGAAGCACTATTTGTCAGGATTTTATACACGAGCTTGATATTCGTAATGCTCGATTAGGATGATAAGTGAGAAAAAAAAAAAGGGAAGTTTTCTAGACGATAGGGATGATCCCAAAACCTCCTAACAAAACCAACATGTTGAGTGGTGGCCATATTGTGGAAGACCTAGCTACTATGAAGTAATATTGTTGAAGGAGGAGAATGACTCAACTCTGCAACAAACAATAATGTCATAACGATCGATTGAGATTTGACAAGGACCGATGTTCGTCACGAGACACTCTACAAACACACCAAGGGCCAGCATCTCCAATTCAAGCTAAGTTGGGCTTTCAAAGACTCGAAAGCTGCAAATCATCCAATGAGCGATAAAAAATGATACATAAAATTTGAGAGAATCAAATTGCGACGACTATGTGAACACCGATGATGACGCAATACACCCCATCAAGCATGTCCATGATCTATCCTTTAGAAAATGAAGGCAATATAGGAAAGGGTTGCCTATCGTGGAAGATCAGATGGCTGCATGCTCAAGATCCTTAATGCAACGGAGAATGAGTCTAATATGCCTCACTCTAAAGTTAGCCAAACCTCGTAGTTGAGGTCCTTAATCAAGTTATGCTTAAAAGTTTGTCAAAAGACTTCCATGAATCCAGTGACAATCAGCATCGATCCGCTAAGACAATGCACTTCTTAATTTGGCTTTCTTTGGAAAACCTATCAAAGGAAAGAACAATGAAGATCCACAGGCCTCCCCATTGGCACCAAATCATTGATAAGAAGGATACAAGAAGATGATATCAGCCACCAAATTGAGAACCACCATTGAAACCCCTCCAATTCATACTTGATTGACTATGGAAGCACCCAGAATGAAAAAAAGAAGAGCTTGAATGTTGTGGAACCAAATGAACTAGGCTTCTATCTGTATTTAGAGGATTTTCACTTGCATTCTGATTTGGATACAAATTTACAGCTAATCATGCTATGGGAGAATAGTCTCTCTATTAATCAAAATGTCACAATTGTATCTATCGAACTGTATGTAAATTTGAAATAAAAATCTATACAAGTGTTACCATTCAAAATGCATTCACAAGAGCAGTGCTTAGTGTGGTGCACATCAAAATGCCGGTATCGATCTTCAAAAATGCTAAGCCATCAAATTCTAACTACATTATGTCTTGCAGGAATCTAGTCTTTGGACATTTCCTAATGACATGAAGAACGTGATCGTAACCATGATATGCTACCACGGGATTGTCGGGATCACCTGCAACCATCTCATTACTACTTATCAAACCACCCTCAGGAGCCTCTGACTCTGATATACGCTGATCAAGATCATCATGGCTGTCAGCAGAATGACCTGTAGAAGCCTTTGAATCGATCATTTCGACAATGGCACTACAAGTGTCATCGCTCCTATTCAGATTCTCCTTCTCTAAAATCTCATGATCATGTTTCTTATCCTCAGTGTTAATTGTATCTGGTTCCAATGGTGCTTCAATACATTTATGCTCGTCACTACAGTTATCTATAGCATCCAATGGCTGATCATCCAGCTTCGGATTCATTGGCATCTCGATCTTCTTCATTTGCTTCGATGCCAGGAGAAGAATCTCTGGTGTGGTCTTACTTGTAGACTTCGATGGTGTAGAATTCAAGACTTTCTTGCTCATGTGGCTATCGATCTTCGCTGTATTACGTGATTTTTTGTGAGAATTAGCTCCTGCTTTCCACATTGCATGGTTGTGGCTGAGCTTAACCCGATGATGCTCACAGTAAATGCTTCCTGCCACTCGGATCTGTTTGCATTGCCATCCCCTCCCATCCATACGTGAGCATCGACCATTACTTACATTAGAGCACCATAATGTCAATGCATTGTCTTCCTTAATGATATGATTCTTCTTCTTCTTCTTCTTCTTCTTCTTCTTCTTCTTTATCATTGCCGTTTTCTTGCAGGTTCCAGAGTGTTCATCACAATATTGTTTTCTCATTATAGACGCAGTTGATTCCAAGTCTCTCAATCTGTTAGGGACAAGCTTCTTCCTCTTTGTGATGCCGTCACGAGTTACCATGGAATTTGAACCATGATCACCACCATTATTGATATCATTATTATGCTCAACATCGAGCTGAGCAATTGCTTTAACATCCTGACCATCATGAGCTGCACATATCATGGATGAGTCTGACAGCTTCTCAATTGCTATAAGAGCCTTTTCATGACCTGTACTGATATCTGATAAGGATATGCTTTGCTTCTGACCTAATTCGATTGTATCATTGTCCTCGTTCTTTTTCCTCTTCTTGTATTTCTTGGAAAATTTACCTCTGGAGGTGATACTTGATGATCTTGAAGCAAGTCGGCTACGCTTTTTGTGCTGCTTTTGGAGCAATTTATGATGATGTTCACAGTATCCATATTGCTTCAATCCATCTGCACTCATAACGTTTAACCTTATCTTCTTACACCTCCATCCCCTCCCGTCAATCCTCTTGCATCTTATCATATCATCTGGTAGTACATGATTATCATGATTGGATTCTTGTCTCGGATTGGCCACAATGTCTTGAGGATCCACGTAAGCCGGATCCTCCTCCTTGATCATAATCCCAGTATGTTGATCAAGAAATCTCCCATTATGCATACGACTATGACCAGGATCATCACTACTCATATGGTATTGGCCAATAGTATTGCTACTATATGGTTCATCCTTCAAGATACATGATGAATTGAACTCAATATCATGATGGCCCTTGGCTACCCCATGAGACAAGGCTGTCATATTCTTTGGACATGAATTTCGTTCTGATCGATAAGTTAAAAAGATGTTGCATGGTTATCATATATACAGATCCACATTGAACATGATAGATTTGATGAATTCATCCTTATAAGTAATACCTGAATCTGCAGCTCGATCATGATGTCGACGTAGTTGCTTTGAATATGATGTGCTTGGCGTATTGTACAATTTATGATCATGAGAATCCTCAATGAGACTCGGTAACATTTTTTTAACACCATCTTTTACATTGCTGTTTGAAACATCGGTACCCATACACACCAATGGCCTGTTGAATTGCTCTTCAGAAATTAGCAATCTAATTCAGAAAGGAGGCTTTTCCAAACGTTCTAGATATATAAGATAAGTAGCTAGCTAGTATTATCAATTAGTGTAAACATGTAAATAATCATATCTTAGTCAGCACAGTACCTCATGCAGATGGCCGTTCTATGCTTTTCAGTCATTCTAGCAACTTCTAAGACTCTTGTTAAGATCGGATTATATGCCGGCCCGATATCATTGACCTGTAGGGAATCATAATGAAATCATATCGATTGAAAGTAACTTGCAGGTTACTCTTGACCTTGTAAATTCTTGGTGCAATATTGAATAGCATAAAGTGGTGAATAGATGTAACAAACATCAATCATAGAAATATCAGCAGTTTAATCTTTCAGGCATAGCTAAATTGAAATTTTAGTGTACCTTAGCACAATGAAAACTTGTGATCTGCTTATCATTGTCAGAAGTATCTGATTTGGGCATGCTACGATAACCCTTGCTTGAACGTAAAGACCATTTCTCACAAGATGCCATGCCCTCTTGCGGCTTGTAATCTGTATCATAAGTCAAACTCCAATCCCTCGATGCAGACAAACCAATCTTGCTAGAAACAGAGTTTGATCTGTCGATGAGATGATCATGATCATAGAAGTCATTCTTCACATGATTAGTGATCCTTGGTTTCTTATTCTGTACTGTTGTATGCATCACCATTGATGTCCTCTTATTCCTTGCATTCCAAGAAGCATGATTTTGATTGATCTTATCTCGGTGATAATCACAGTAGATGGTGTTTGGATCTTTCGTGCTCCTCATGTTCTTGCATTGCCATCCTCGCCCACTCCTTCGACCACACCGTTTTGTTTCATTTACATTACTATCTGGTGGATTGCAATATGCCATCACAGATAGATCGTTGATGTGCTGGATAGGATAGGATTCCAACCCCTGTACTCCTATGGGAGTAGTACTGACGTCATTCAACCTTCTATCACTAGCACTACGCATAGGATTATAATCAGTACTCTTGTTACCAAAATCCACATTTTGATCACCGGTTTCTACATTGTTAGTGCTGTTGGTTCGCTTTGCTGCAAACTCCACCAAGATTGGCTTCTTGCTCTCATGATGTTCTGCTTCATGGTATCGATGCTCCGGAGAGTATCTACAAAATTTTTTATGCTGAATATCATCTGTCGACCTAGCATGCCAAGGTGTAGCAGTACTAAAAAATCACATTGGGCAGAAAACTCCAAAATTTTCTGTATTATGCCATCATGTGTGTGATCATCTTATATGTCACATGCAGCAAGCATGAAAACATTAACACACAATAAATGCATTAAACGCCAATATTGCAGTTCATGATTAGAACACCCTAGAATTCAATTCATGATGAGACTATATGTGGACAACAAGCATGAACCGAGAGATTTGAGAAAGGAAGATGACTGCTTATAATTGTGGTTATTATATTGGAAGCTGGGGCTGATCACCAGGGACATGTCACAACAAATTAGGTAAATGCATGAGGCTATGTGTGGATTACGAGCATGATCGGAGAGCTGATTGAGAAAAGAAGATGATGACTGCATATAGTTGTGGTTATTATGTTGGAAGCCGGGCTTGATCACCAGGGAGTACATGTCACAAATGCCAATACTGCAGTTCACGCTTAGAATGTAAGTACAGAACTTAATTTATGATGTAGACTGTCGTATGTGGATTACGAGCATGATCCAAGAGATTGAGAAAAGAAGATGGTGACTGTTTATAATTGTGGTGATTATAATGGCAGCTATAGCTGATGACCAGACTCGACATGCCACAGCAAATGCAAATGCCAATATTGCTGCTCACGATCAGAATGTAACCAAACAATCCAATGTACCATGCGACTGTATGTGGAATACGGGCATGAATGATCCAAGAGATTGAGACAAGATTATACAAGTGTGGTTGTTACGGAAGCTGGAGCTGATTACCTGGAGCTAGACGAGTACTGCTCGGAGTGCATAATCTCGTTGGTGCTTGTATGAAGTGATGATGCTGTCTGCAGCTGAGGGCTGATTGATGGTGCAGAGACCTGGTTCGTCAAGAGCATATTCAACGCCGATGCAGATCAGAAATGCAAACGCTAAAATTTCTATTTACCACATCAGGCAAAGGTATGTGTACGCCACATTCCTGCGGATGTATGCGCGTCTGTATGCGTATGCAACTGTGTACGCAAGATGCGAAGGCGTATGTGGTGGTGTACGTACGTACGTATGCGGGAGCGTATGGCGGCATGTGTAGCATACCTGAAGAGCTGCAGATGTGGTCGCGTTGCCGAGTAGAAGAGAGCTGTGAGGATCGCCGCGACTCGAATTGGACAAGCATGCTGCGGCTTCGCTCCTCGATACACGAGCAGCGTGTTGTTGTTGCTGCTGCTGATAAAGACCGTAGGAAGCAGCGTCTGGACCATCAGCAGATCGAGGCCGGCCATGGCGCTGAGCATTGAGACCGCGTCCGTTGCGATGGCGATGCTGATGCCGATGCTGCTGATGATCAGACTCCTCCTCCTCCTCCTCCTCCTGTTCCCGGCGTGCTCCAGGAAGAGCGGGGGCATGGCCGGCGAATTGAACGGGATCCGCGCCGGCGCCGGGGCTGCCGACGCCATTACCGCACTCATGTCGAGGTTCTTCACGAGGGGCGTGAGCGTCAGGAGGAAGCGCCGGAAGAGGAGGAGGAGGAGGATCCGCGGCGACGGCGGCGCAATGATGGGAAGCGCCATGGAGAAGCTCGGAGGAGGAGGAGGAGGAGGCGGCGCCGAAGCGCCGTTTCCTGATGCGCATATAGAGATGTGGCAGCGATGGCGACGAGAGCTTCGACACAGAAAACACAGAGCGCAGAGAGAGAGAGAGAGAGAGAGAGAGAGAGAGAGAGAGAGTGGAAGAGAGAGTGCGAGGGGGAGAGAGAATTCGAACGATATACGAATTTATATACAAAAATGAATACGCCACAAATTAATACGTAGGTATTATTTGTTGGTTTATTGCATCTCGCCGTACTTTGTACGTACGTGTACGTATTCGTATGCCTCCGCGCGTTCGTAGGTGCGTATGTATGCGCATGCGCATGTGTGTGTATGCATCCATGCATGCATCCACGCATGCGCCCACACATCCATGCATGCACGCACGCATGCATCCATGCATCCATGCATGCATGCATTCATGCACACAAACATACATCCATGCATGCACACATACATGCACGCACGCATGCATACATTCATAGATTTCACACACTCATACATTCATATGTCCGAGGGCCCCAATAATCACATTTCTGGCAAGGCTTAATTAACAGATTGTCTCCTGTGTGATTATTCTGGCAAGCCTTAATTAACAGATTGTCTCCTGTGTGATTATTCTGGCAAGGCGTAATTAACAGATTGTCTCCTGTGTGATTATTCTGGCAAGGCTTAATTAACAGATTGTCTCCTGTGTCTGCTCCGATTCTTTCGAAATGTCCCCCTGCTGCTTCCATCAATCCAATGCTTGCAAAGGGCTTCAATCCTGTTGGACGCTAGGCGTTCAAGCCATGCCAAGCCACAGTTCTTCTAAACTGAATCATCGAGAGCACACACATCTCGCTCATTTGCCCGCAAGACGAGCACCGCGAGGGATTCTGTGCCGTAATCCTACAAATCAAAAGTATCTATGCCCACATAGCAGTAAATTTCCTTCGTGCCACATCCCTCGGTTTATGTTCTCTCTACTTCCTTTCAATTACATTCGTGGAGATCACTACACAACAATTCTTTTCCAAGCTCATCGTAGAATTTCGAAGTTACAGCATGGCCAAATATCATCATCATCTCTACGATTCATGGCACATCACCACTGCTCATAAGGTGATCATCAACATCCAATTGAAAGATCATCCAGGAGATGCAAAATGTTCATCAATGACATGCCAGTTTCTTGTGCCTGATGGATGGATGGCATAGATTTCCTCTTACTTGTGCTACCATTCTAATTTTAAGGTATTCTAAAACCAATACAGAACTAACTAATTACCCCAAACCTCCGGACAATGCCGTAAATAACAATATTACGAAAGCATTATTCACATCCCATTGTTCCAAATGATCATACGATCTTGTATGTATTGCTGGATTTTTCTTGTCCCACTATTTTTTTTCAAATGCTTATTCAATGTGTTGAATCATAAATTGTTGAAAAAATAGGTGCGAATCACTCGAATATTCCCTTCCCTGTGTTTCACTGGAGGAATGTCCTGTGAAGTATACAAATCTTGAATCATTAGGAAGTTTACTAGGTCTCAACCCCCATTTGGATGATTCGCAAGGACTTGTGTATCCACTGCTTGAAGGTAGACAGCGCTCTGCATTTCGATCAACCTAGACACCTGTTCAAAAGCAGAAATCCGTAGTTGGGTAGGTAGGCAGGTAAGAACCAAGTTAATGATCCAAATTGTGAGTACATCAGTTTTAGGATTTAGTGCTTATGGTTTAGTGATTTAGGGTTTACTCATTTGAAATGCGATTTTAAAAGATTCTACCTATGAAAGGCAAGCAGACAACTATATGATCCAAATTACAATGCATGAATTGTGAGTACTTAGGGTTACTTATGCATTGCAAATTTTTGCAGCTTCTCAAACAAGTAACAACCTATATGAAAGGCAAATCATCACTTACAGCACGTTGGAATGCGAAAAGCTCCTCCCTTCCTGAGAAGAGAAACTGAATCCTTGAAAGCTCAGCTTGGGTGCTACCCAGTGGGGATACATTTCCTGACAGAGTAACATCCTTCCGTGAACGAGAACCTTCAGCTTCAGTTTCAAACTGCAAGCTGTTCAATATAATGAAAATGTAGTGTATACAAATCAGCGATCATCATCATGCAGTTCTTTAACCAAACAAATTTCCTATCACTTTTACACGCATGCCAATAAGCTACTCTTCTATCTCTTAAAAAATAGAGACAAACAAGATTTTATTTTTCACTTCCAATGACAGCCTTTATAAAAGGATCCAAACGCTCAGAGGCAGGAAAGAAAATAGGAAATTTAACAAAAGTTGGAACTGGTGCTCTATTGAGATGGCATCATTCCGAAAATAACTCCACTTGATTTGTCATAGTCTTTTCTATAGCAAGCAAACATTTTTCAATTTATTGCAGCAGTTTACCATAGTTCAACAATGAAAAAGAGCCTTCTCTTTGCAAAAAACCATTTAAGCTCACATAGATGGATGCAAAGAAAAATAATGCCCTACCCTTCAAGATCAAGGAGATGGCCATCATCTGAACCCAGAAAAAGTTCATCAATAGATGTTGCAGCTGTACATATCATCTGCCTCCGATGATTATAAAGTTCATCCACCAATGTGATGAATCTTCGGGCCTGCATAATAGCAGTAGCATTAAATAAATGAATATAACTGGAAACAAACATAAGGCGATATAGAGAATTAAATCCCCCACTTTGTCTCGATTTCTCATGCTCATCATAGGGATACCAGTGATAATCACTGTGTGGAAATTGCGTGCAAGCGATATATAGTCTGCAGCACCAACCTGTAGATTTTTTGAACACAACCTTGACAGTAAGAAAAGATTCACCAGAACTGCCAGAGGGATTTGAGCATGAAAAAGATAAATACGTACAGGCCTGTCACAAATTTCATCAAAAGAAAATCGAGCAACTCCATTACAACTCCTCGGTATGTCGAGCGTTCTACAATAAAGGCATTTTGCTGTCAAACCTTATGGAAGTATAGCTACTTGTTCAGAAGAAAAACAAGCTTTTTGAACCATATCCATGCTGTCTACACCCTGAATACCTAGCGAACATTACAGGTATCGTAGTGGATACGACCTTTCCCCCACCTTTAGAGACCAACTCTTGCCACTTTTGCTCGACAAGTGCTTCTGTTTCCATATTGACCGGCCAAA
Source organism: Azolla pinnata (assembly GCA_037176905.1). NCBI lineage: Eukaryota > Viridiplantae > Streptophyta > Polypodiopsida > Salviniales > Salviniaceae > Azolla > Azolla pinnata. The sequence goes on from JBBBWG010001615.1 coordinate 11,821, forward strand.
AATAGTTCCGATAGCTGTTCTGCAGTTCCCAGGAATAGAACAATTTCAGCAGAGCATATATGATATTTAATGGGTTATGTGTATAAGAATCTCCTGCAACCTTATCATTATTTTCAGCTGCAAGCAGTCTACGATAATCTTTATTGCTGTCAACTGGCACAAGATGGCAATGATCTTGCAGTTCTGAAACGAACTTGTCGAAAATTTCCTTTTGCATTCCTTCCTATAGAAGATAAGGCATTTTATCTACAACGTACATACTTTTCAATCATGTCAATTCAAAAGTGGATATATCAATTTCGTCCAGACCTTGTTCAAATCATCCGGTGCTCTGTTGCTTGTTGAAATTATGATTGTACCTTTCTTTATTAGAGCACTGAAAATTCCAGCCAATGCCACAGCTGTGAACACATCGACCACCTTGAATAGGCACACAGCTTTAGCTACTTGCGAAGGATTTAAAGTTGAGTTAATACTCAAAACATACGGAAGATACCTGCATCTCATCAAAGCATAGTAAGTTTGCACCACCGGTGGTATTGGCTGTTTTATTATCAGCAAGAAGATTATCTGCAACCAACTCAAAGAGGTTACTTCGTGAAATCTCTTTCTGAAACTTGTTTTCAGAATTAATCCATTTTTGCGCTGCCCTTTCCATGGCCTGTGATTCACTTTCAGATGATTCATCATAATCAAATGAAGTGTCCTCTTGAGTGGTCTGTTTATCTAGTTCCTTTTTCCATAATCTATGCATCCAATCATGCACTTCCAACAATGCCTGTGAAGTGAAACATGGTACATATCAAATGTAAGACGTATTATTAGGGATTTTTGTCTTTTATAAAGAACAAATCAAATTACCGCATGAAAATGTAGCCTTTTGCGCTGTTTGACAACTCCTTCAGTAGCATTAAAGAACATGTCCATCAGCATTGTTTTCCCTGTTAACCAGAAAGTGAGTTTGAAATGAAGAACATTCATACAGAAATCAGAAGCATGCTTCTGATTTCTGTTAATCAGAAAGTGATTGAAATGTAGAACATTGATACAGAAATCACCATGCTTTCAAGAGTACTTGCCCTATTGTACTACAATCACAAGCATGACCATCAACTTGTTTCTGAATCTACGGTGGACATTCAGTATTCAATCAAGTAAAGGTTACATTCTTGCAACATTTCACACGATAATGGTGCACATCCATACAGTCTGCTTTGCAGGTCTGCTTTGAGGCAGATATAGTGATCTGAAGACATATTCAACCGTCACAATAATGAACGTCTACTTGTTTTTTGTCTATATCAAGCATTTAGTATTGCACTCAAGTAAACTTTACATTCTTGCAGCATTTGGCAAGATATTGATGAGCACGCATGTGCTCCCTATACTAGAGGATTTTGTCCTCGAAATGTAATGATCTGCTGGCATATTCACCATCACGCATTCATCACCCGTTTCTGTTCTGTACCATGCATTTCAGTATATTAATCACGTTTTAATGACATGTTATTGGTGAGCACACATATGCATCCTCTTGAGACATATATAGTGAGCAGCTGGA
>JBBBWG010001626.1:17030-31152 GCA_037176905.1 Azolla pinnata
ATCATCACCATCACCACGATCGCCATCATCACCATCACCAACATCAGCATCAGCACCACCATCATCACCATCGCCACGATCGCGCATCATCACCATCGCCACCATCGCCCATCACCACCATCGCTTGTCATCACCATCACCACGATTGCCATCATCATCATCACCATCGCCACCATCATCCCCATCATCACCATCGCCACCATCATCATCATTCTTTTTGTCGTTGATTTTAGGACAACTCCAAAAAAAGAATACAAGGAAAAAAGAAAAGGAAAACTACCTGCTAAATTTTATTAATTATGTTTTAAATGTCTGCTAAAGCTACAAATTAACAGACTGATAACATCTGGATTTATCGCTAATCGAGGACTTCCGAATCGCTTCTCGCTAATCGATTCCGAATCGCTTCTCAGATGTTAGTCTCTTCCGAATCGCTTCCATCTATCTCTTCTCGTGTTCGTCGATTCATAATCTTCCTACTGCTACTTCCTGATCGCTTCCTGCTACTTCCTATCGATGTTCCCTGATCGATTAATTCGATTAACAGAAGTTATCACTTTCGGAATCTGATTAATTTGGTGCTAATCAATTAATTCGGCCTTAATCTTTAGTTTTCGATTTTGGTCTCCGTTGATAAATTAATAAATTTGTCAGGCTAATTTTTTTTTGTGGTTTGCCCTTTTCTTGCTTTGCTTGATCAGCACTCACCAATAAATGCAAGTAGGTGAGCCAAAAGAAAAATACAAAAGAGAAAAGCCTAATTAATCCAATCATTATATTTTAATGCCTAATAGAATTAGAAATTACAGATCGACCAATGAATTCCCCCTAATTGCTTTCTAATCGTTTTCTAATCGCTTCCTAATTGCTTCTCGCTAATTGATTCTATCCCTCGCTTAAGAATCGCTTCCGTCTATCTCTCATTAACTTTTGATCTTCTTTCTGCTATTTACTAATCGCTTCCTGCTTCGTACTGTTGTTCATCATCCCTTGTTGTGTATTCGATTAATAGCAGTTAGTAATTTCATAATCTAATTATTTTAAGCATTACATCAATTAATCAGGCGTTATCTTTTTGTGAGAAAGAAAGAAAGAAAGATATATTAATGTATGCTTCGGCCAATAATATGACCTACGAACGTACAATAATGCTTGTGTATCCACTCATCTATGAGAGTATGATGATGATTACGAATACAATCATCCAATATCTATACAAGACAAAATACGAGAAACCAAACTAGGTGTTACCTGAACCCTTCAGATTGCCCTTCATCTATGAGAGTACGACGACGATTACAAATACAATCATCCAGTATTTATATAAGACAAACTACGAGGAACCAAACTAGGTGTTACCTGAACCCTTCAGATCGCCCTTCTGCTGTATCGGCTCATACGATCCGTTCTTTATGACCATTGGATCCGAGCGAAGCAGAGACTCTGTTCTGCTTACTTAGTGTTGAGAGAACCCCAACGCTGGAGCTGATGAGAATACACACTTCCTAATGACCCATTCGCTCAGTGATTAATTGGAATAACGCCTCCTAATTATCGATTCGCTCCGTGCTCGATAAGAATAGCACTTCCTAATGACCGATTCGCTCTGTTGTTGATCAAAATAAACAATTCCTAATGCCCGATTCGCTCTATTATTGATCAGAATAACACTTCCTATCGCCCGATTTGCTTTGTGGTCGATCAGAGAGCTTAATTAAGGATGGGCCCCTTTAGGGCCAACTTGCACACCGAGGCAACGAACCTCTACCTTACACATTTATGAGACTCTATCATTTGTCTGTCTATCTGTGTCTTTGTCTTCAAAGATGTATGTTTGTATTAAGAGAGAATTACCAAAAAAATGCCTAACAAATTTATAAATTACACTTTAATGCCCAATCTTATCTTCCACTAAAAACTAACACCGAATAAATTCCTAATCACTTCCCACTAATCGATCCTAAACGGTTCCCTTACTTTGTTCGAGTAGCAAAAGTTAATCATTTTAGAATCTAATTAATTGATTAGTTCACTTTTTTTGTACTAATCAAGTAATTGAGGGTTAATCAATTAGTTAATTTGGTGTTAATTGAGCTCACAATTAATTGATTTGATGTTAATCAATCAATTGCATCTTAATTTTTTTAACTAGGTGTGAATTTGTAATTTTTAGTCTTTGTGGTATAAGCATCAAAATGGAATGTATAATTTTGTTAGAAATTTCTTTGGTACTTTTCATCTGTATTAAGATAACATGATAATACAAAAAACCCTTGATGCTTACACACATTCCTCAACACAATCCCACTGTGGAATCTCAACTATGACATTCATTAGTAAAATCCTCGAACATCGAGAGTCACTACTACTAACAACCAAATGTATATGTAAAATGTAATGTTTCTTGTTTCAAGTCATATTTGACCAAATATATCATGTAAAATGCACTGCTCTTGGTCTCATATATGGGTCATATTCAACCTTCGAAGACAAAAATCAAAATCTATCTCACCAAACCAAGCCATGTAATGGCATGATTGGAGAAGTTGCAAAAACAGATCATCAAGCACATAGAAAGGAGGGTAGGTAATCGTTATGAGCTCGAACTTTCACGGCAGTTTCGTGAAATTACCTTTGCTGGATTAGATAGATCAGCATGGTCTCATCCAAAGTCTTTGATTAGACAGGGCTAAGGTTTAGGATTTAGGGTTTCATGGCATAAGCAGATTGGTATTGTTTTAACTCCATGAGAGATAATGTCTAATTGCATGCCTATTCATACAGCAAATCAGATGTTCAAAAACATGTTTAGCCATGCCTTCTGGTTCATCAAAGCAAAAAGCCATAGCCACAATTGCTGCTCAAAATACAAATAGGGCCAAGGCATGCAAAAAAAGCCCTAGATATTGTAGTGCTCCAATGCAAATGCATAAATACATCTTCACTGAAATCAAACACTTCTTCTATTGATGCTTGCTAGATATATATATTATATATATATACCTTTGATCCGCTGGCGAGGGGAAAAAACTGCTGCACAATGAACCACTCTTGAGCTGAAAACCACCATTTTAGCTCTGCTAATGCCATGCCAATGCTACATACATACCACTGTTACTCTGCCTTCCAAATGTGGGGGAAGGGGGTTAAAAAAAGTTATCAAAATCAGCATTTCCTGCACAATCACGGGTCGAATGACAGGGGACTTTTGAACTCCTTGACAGGTTTGCCCAAAGAGGGAACAAATAGGGCCCAAAAACAAAGCAGCCCCACCCCATATGTAGTGTATGTACCATCCATCAAAAGCTGGAAAAACTAGAAAATCCTCTCTACATCCACTGTACAATTTCAGTTGACAAATTACCAGACTTGACAATTTGGTAATATAGTTAAAGCTCTAGAGACCCTGTGTTCCACCATTTGCATGCGAAATTCGACATGCCGATGATCTCTTCTTTGCTCCAGAGGCTGCCACAAATCCCAAACACTTCTTGTTCTGGGGCATGCCTCCGCCAACCGGATTCCGACTTTCTCCGGTCTTCAAAAAAATTACAGAGTTGAAATTGCTCTATATATATATCTACACACAAGCTGTCAAGGGGAAAAAAAAAAAAAAAAAGCAAAGGGCAATCTTGCCTATGCATTCATCCTCTCTTCATAGGAGATCGCCGCCGCCGCATATGTGATCATGTCTTTTATCTTTGTTTTTTTTACATCTAACACATTGGGTTAGCCTGGGAACTTTGACAGTTAATATTCGCGCTAACCAGCCTTTGTCTGGGCCCCTGGTTCCAGGAATGATGGTTCCTATCGATGTATAACATCAATCGTCGTAAGAAATATACCCGGATTGATTTCGCATTTTGGGTTTTGGGTTCAGGTTCTACCATACCTGTTCATCAGTTTGATATTGTCCATCGGAATGAAAGAGAATGGGCCGACATCGCTTATCCTCGTTCATGAGGCTAGAATTCTGAAAGTGCGCTATTAGTGCCCCTTTTCCCTGTATGCGTGCATAGGCTAACAAGGCCACCTTTTCACTGTTGAACTTCTCCCACTTCTTCCCGTTAAAAGCCTATCAAAAATCATCAAACAGCAGTAAAACAGAGAGAACTCGATGACGCCTTATTCTTGGAACAGAAAAAACATAAACAAAATGATTCCGGATTCTCTTGAAATTTTACTTCCAGTCTTACTCTTCAAGCCTACCTGATAAAGCGAAACGATATGATTCGGCGAAGTCATGTTCACAAAGGCATACCCAACGTTACACTTGTTCTGGAGTCAAATGGGTGACAAGAATCCAAACCCCTCTTTATTAGCTTAAAATCTGTTGATGAGTGAATTATGAATGCAGAGGAGCTAACAGACCCATACCTTAAAATCAATAGGCAGGTATAAGAAGTCATACATTCCACGATGGCTCTCGTCAATGGCAGCTAGAAGCATCTTCGAAGTGTACCTATAACACGATATGTAAAACCTTCATCCCTATGAAATCTAGAAGCCTGAACTATCTTACAATCAGTATGCGCATGATAAATACTTGTTCGGAATATTCTTTATCATGAGCGTCGTTCGCTTATCTTCTCCCCGCAAGATAGACTCAATGTCAAGCTGGTACTGGATTTTGTTATCTGGCCCCTGTGCCATAGTACTCTCTTGTCGAGAAGCATGCCCACGATCAAAACCAAGCACATCGAAAGGACTGCCCATTACTATCCCACTTGATGGAAACATGAGACTCCTTTGCGGAGACATTGTATCTTGGCTGCCATTTTCAAAGAACCCATTTGCACCCAGACTTCCTCCAATGATATTGTGACTTCCACTGGAGCTCATCATCACTTTACTTGCTGAAGTTCTAGGGACATTTACCGCACCTGTATAACCAAAAGGTTGACCAAGCCCTGCAGTGTTAAGACTCTGGCTCATAGCATGCGTATTAGATGACCATGTCATTGATGATATGCTCTGTTGATAAGAGTTGGAATTTCCCCAGAGAAATTGTGGATTTGAAACTGAATCATTTCCAGCAGAGCTGCGGTTTAACTGCTGATGTATCCCACCGACTGGAATCCCTGCAGCTGCGTCACAATACATCAAGCCAAAGGATCGATCTGTAAGTTAAGATAAAATGAAAGTCCATTTCTTTGAGAGAAGAAAAGCAGAGAATTGTGCTTACCCCGGTGAGCATGTTCAAACATGGGGGGTGGTTCGATGCTACCCATTGGAAGCCTTACAAATTCATTATCAGTTCTTGTATGTGATGGCAAGGTTCTCGTTGACATAGGCACAGGTGGGCTATAGATGGGAATACTTCCATTTCTATACTCTGGTAACGAGTGTGCGTGATAGGATGGAATACTTTTGCCCGAAAAGCCCATATGAAGAGCAGTCATACTTGCATCGCTCTGGTTGCTACGCCCAAGATGGCTCCCAATCGTTCCAACACGCATCGGATTAGAATGCAAAGAGTTGGCTTGACCTGGGGGAGGTTTCCTCATCGAAGATACAGAGCTTCCATGTGAATGATGATGAGACCACGATAGGCTGCTGTCCATTGGACTTGGACTGCCAAACTGTCCCCAAGAAGGAAGATGACCTACATTCTCCCACATCAGTACACGAAGCCAACGAAAACCATTGCTAGAACACAACAAAGTATTGTACATGTTTACGTGTGTTTATACCAGAGGGAGAATTCGACATGGATGGGCTCGATTGATATCGGAACAAGTGAATATCATCTTGTTCGGGCTCCAGACTCACCTGTTGCATCATGCTATTTGCCAGAAAGCACAATTAAATAGATGGAACATATACAAGCATAACGCATGATATCTACTGATGCATTGTCACCATCGCTGCCATGTTCAATGTTTGTTAAACCACACACATATTTATCAGACGCTTGCATACACACATACACACACAAACATTTGAGATGTACAATTTATATCTCGTGCACTCGTGTGTAACGATATGGTCAGGTACCCATTGAATGCTGTAATCATAAACAGATGTTACAATCACCTCCGCCGAGCTCCACCAGGCCGGCTTGGCTCTAGCTTTATCCGTTTTCCAGCAATGTCGCTCCTGTTCAATGCTCTCAGGGCCGCTTCTGCAGCCCTAACATCATAGAACTCAATAAACTTGTGATGGCGCTTGTGAGGAGTCTCCCGTACCTGGGAGGAAAAGCATTATTACCATAACAGTCTGTGATAATATCGCTAACGCACCACAAAGCGTTGTAGAGTGAGAAAAAAGCCATTTTTAATACCTCTTTCACTTCGCCATACTGACCGAATATATGACGCAGGTCATCGTTAGAGACAGAAGCTTCCAAGTTGAAGACTACAAGGGTCCCTTGATTAATATCCTTGTCAGAGGGATTATCCTGCAAAACAATGTTCTGTTACCACAGATCCATTCTCCGGTTACTCCTTGAAATGAGAATGAGTCGATTAAGGCTTAGGGTTTTCTTCGAGGGAGTATACCTTAGGGATGGAAAAGTGAATGTCAAGCTTTCTTCGCCTCAGTGGCTTATTTTGGAGTGCACGCATGGCACTCCTAGCTGCACGGATATCATAATAAGATATCATAACAAATCCCCGATGCTTGCAAGCAGTATATAATGTTCGGATATCACCATAATGCTGTTCAAAAAGAATTTACAAACACCATTTTATATTGATCTCGAGGACAGATATTCGTATGATTATGAAATAAATACCTCAAAGAGTGTCCGCAGCTCAGAATCCTCCACATTACTGTTTATATTTCTGACAAAAAGAGTTCTTGAAGGATGCTCCCCATAAGGATGCTCTCCAACAACAGATCCAGGACCGTTCGATGACGATCCAAAGGCTATCCCCCCGTAACTACCATCTACTGCCTTTGGCCCATTTTTGTACATACCGTAACCTTCATGCATGTCACCATCCATCTCCAGGCCACCGAGATTACTGAAAAGATCAAACTCTTCAAATTCTTCCGCCGTGTCATTTATGTGGACGGAATCAAAACCAGCAGCAATTCCAGCTAAAAGCTCTTCCTCGTCATCTGGTAAAAGATCCCCAATAGCATGGGATACCAAATCCTCATCGAGCGGCTCAATAACATCCTCCAACGCATCAATATTAGGAACCCGATCTCCACTGCTGGAGGATATCTCCACTACATGGCCAAATAATTATCATAATTTAGGGTATATTGTATCATTCAGATTCTCTTTTAAGTTAAACTAACACATGATGCACCTTTCTGATGAATCAAGGCAGGCAAAGAAGTTGAGAAACCGTTCATTTCACCAGCTTCGTGAAAGAATGAGCCAAATCTTCTGGAAAAATGGTTGCTGGTCCAATTGTTTTGAGTAGGCTCCACAACTTTGCTCATCGAATTGTTCGTTACATTATCAAACCATGCATCACTGGCAGTACCACTCATTCCTCCGTTTGGAAAGCACTCGCTTATACCCCAAAGCAATCATAACTAGCATTGTAAGTCCTCCATTTTGGCGCCATATATAACCTGCAAAAGACATCACAATTTTTTGAGCTGTTTGTGTCAGAACACACCAGTAGCATGTGCATGTCCACACCTTATAACATGATTTGCTCGTTCGCTCTTATTATATGAGCAGTCAATTTACTCCCTCAATATAGCACTGCCGTAAATCGTGAAAGTGTATGGACATTGAAACATACGAGTGTGTACTCATGCTTAGTTCAGGATGTTTTTCTTATTCAGCAGCCACCAAAAAAACAGTGTGGAACACTCACACCTCCATCCCACACCTCCATCCCAGCCCTGAGCAATGCATCCTTCAAAGCCTCATCATTTAATTTCACCCATTCTTTCTTGTCATTTGTTTAAGTCGTGCACACCTAAAGGGATCCTGAGAGATTTTAGGCATAGGTCACAAAAGCTTCTGTTCCTTCTCGGTGCTGGGTATTAGCACCGAGTGGTAAGTCGTGTTATGTTAAACCACGCATTCACATTCAAACCTCGTGAATCACACTCTGGATCAATCTCTCTTTTATCCCCATAAAAGCTGTTTATATCCCAAATCAACAGGGCTTGGTTTGTGAGAACTGCACACATGGTCTGTTACACCATAGATAGAGACCATCGATGTTGAACCGTTTTTCATATTCCAAACGTAGCAATGAACCATCATAATACCTTACATACTGAAACACTGTGATCTATCATGGGTAAAAATGTCCCAATTTACCATGCCCAATGCTCCGATAGAACACTATAATCCTCTCTCTAGCTCTCCCTCTTTCTCACCCAAAAGTCCTATACAATTCCCATTGCCATTAGCCTCCACCATTTCTACCTTCACGATTCCCATTGTAGCTATATAGTGGTTTGCACACAAAAAAGGATTATCATCGATGGTCTCATAGAGAGTTGAATTATATCATAGAAGGATCAATTATATCTGACACCTTCAACAAGTCCAGCTCATCATAAGATATGCTTACTCTCCTGACGTGAAGGGCTACCTGCATAGCACAGTAGTGACCAGTCATTCTGTCCCAACCCATTCATCCTAAGCAAAAATGTGAGTGGTTTCCTCGATTGGACTAGAATGGCCATCTATCAGGCTTGTGACTATGTGCAATGTTCGATCCTATGAGCTCATCCCTCTTCACCGCTATCATCAAAACTACAACTGACCATCCCAAAAGCTCTAAAATGGTGTCATTCGCTGGGCTAATCTCTGAAAAACAAGACAAACAGAAAGCCCATTATGAGCAACATTCGATCCTATGAGCTCATCACAAGAGAAAAACAAAACAAACAGGAAGCCCATTACGAGCAACATTCGATCTCATCACTCTTCACCGCTATCATCCAAACTACAACTGATCATCCCAAGAGCCCTATAATGGTGGCATTCGCTGCACTAATCTCCGAAACAAATTTCCAATTTCCTCCTTAAAAGAGAAAAACAAACAAACAAACAAACAAAAAGCCCTCGATATTAGGCTTCCATTTCAGCTACAGTAAGTCCAGAAACTCTACGCGGTTGTTTCCCAAGTGGCAGGTATGGTGCTTTTTTCTTTTCCACACCAAAATGGGCACCGGATCATGCGCGGGTTGCAAGACCTGCAGACAAAGGCCAGCAAAAGAAAACGGGGGGGGGGGAAGACAACAACAATGGCCGGAGCTGGCATCGGTGGAGAGGTGTATAAAGACGTGGATCTGCAGAGGCAAAAAGAAAAAACATTTGAAAGAGAGAAAATGTACAAGGGACTGACCAGAGAGAAGAGGTATAATTTCCTTCCTGCGTTCGAAGGTCCGAGCTTTCTTCTTCTTAGAGGGGAGAGCTCTGTTTCCTTCTCTCCTCCTCCTTCCTTCCTTCTCCTTCTCCTTTCTCCTTCTTCTTCTTCTTCTTCTTCTTCTGCAAATCGATGGAAACAGGGGAGCAGGGAACAGGGAACAGGGGAGCTTCTTCTTTTTTTTTATAGGCTGTATTTTATAATCCCGTCGCGTCCGCCCTTTTTGGCTTCATATCCGAATATCTCCTCTTTTTATTCCATTTCTTTTCTATTTATAATGTATTCTGTGCGTATTTATCCACGTGGAAAATTCCCATTGGTCCCCTCCGTTGTATTAATCCATTTATTTTATTCCATTCCCCCCCTTTTTTTCTGTTTTTAAATCTTATCTCCACTAATTATTTTCCAATTGTTTTTATATAATTTCTTCTTCCTTTTTTTTCCGTAATTCTATGTGCATCCACACATGCATGCACAACATACATACATGCATGCATAGCATGCATGCATGCATGCACGCATAACATGCATGCATGCATGCATGCATACATCATGCATGCATGCATGCTTCACGTGCAGTTTTGCTGGAGATGATTTGCTAGAAGAAACGATAAAAAATTAAAAGCCCCGAGTCTCGATTCTTCAGCGGAAAAAGCTTGGGCACGTTACACCGATCGAACTGCTCTGCTCGATGTTTTTGCCCCCATCCGTCGATCTGCTCTGCTCGATGTTTTTGCCCTGATTCCATCGATCTGCTCTGCTCGATGTTTTTGCCTCGATCGATCGATCGATCTGCCCTGCTTGCGCTCGAGTTCATCGGCAGAGAAGCTCGGGCAACGCGACGTCGATCAAAATCTGCTCTGCTCGTTGTTTCTGCCTCAATCGATCTGCTCTTCTTGTGCTTGATTTCGTCGGCGGAGAAACTCGGCTGCGTGACGTCCATCGATCTGCTCTGCTCGTTGCTTGCCTCGATCGACGATCTGGCCTTCTTGCGTCGGTTTCGACCGATCGATCTACTCTTCCTATGTTAGTCTCGGTCCATCGATCTGCTCTTCCTATGTCTCATTGGAGCTGATTGGATCATCTCCAATCTTATTGGATTTGCTCCATCGGTCGTCAATAGATCCATTTGGCGCCTCTTGCCTGTTGACAACCCAATCCATCGAATCGATCGAATCCCAATATGTTCGATCAAACCCCTCCAAAGACCTATCGTAGCAAACCAATCCATTTGACCGAAGTTTGATTCCTCTGCTTGCATCGTTCTGATCGATCTGCTTTGCTTGGTCTAAACAGAGCAAGCGATCCAATCAATCACCCCTCCCAGATCATGAACGCATCATCAAAAGTTTTTCTTCTTTTTCTTCTTATCGATTGTCCTGGGATTAGTCTCCTCGTGCATTACGATGCATGGCTCCATTCATCTCCGAGCTTTGCTGATTCTTTGCACGTTCTGCATCGGTCGTGCTCTCGTGTGGCCTTTCGTCTTCCCCCATTTCACACCCGCACGATCTGTCCGCCTGCACAACTTCTCGCCGTCGTAACGCGTGCTCTGTTCTTTCTTCGAGGAACTAACGCGTGCTTCTGTTCTTTCTTCTAGATCGATGTTACATATCCGCGCGTATAACTAACGTTGTAATTAGAGCAAGACAACGTTGTTAGAAAACGCGCGCTTTATAAATAGAATGTGTTTCAGAATCTTCCGACACGTTTTTTGAGCTGTCATTTTTTAAGCGAAGTTGATCGATATTAGAAACAATTTTTACTGGGGCTACTAGTTTGTGAATATTAGTCTTTTTTTATAATCTTGAATTCAAAATCTGATTTTGTACCAGGGAGAATTACCAAAAAACACCTAACAAAAATTTTAAATTACATTTTAACACTTACTAGAATTAAAATTTATAAACTAACACCTGCTATTGCTACTGTTCTTTCCTAATCGACCTGTGGGCTAATTAAGTCATAATCTTGAATGCCTCCAATGTAATTATCATACGTCAGGGCTGCTAAAATCAGGGTTCAACCAATTAGAGGTTAATCGATAATTGAGCAACTTCTCTGAGAATACTCCAATTATATTGCATAATTAGCAGTAATTAGATTAGGCGATTGAGATGATGGTCTAATTACATCGGGGGCGATCGAGATTATGGCTTAATTGGCATGATCACCAATTCGAAAATCGCAGTAGTAACAGTAGGTGATTAATTTGTAATTTTATAATAAAAAAGTTTGTTAGGCGTTTTTTGGTAATTCTCCCTTTTTACAATTTGAGATTGTGTATGTAGATTTAATTATTTGTTATTTTGTATAATTAATCAACATACTTAACATATTTAGTCTGTATTTAACGTATCTAACCTACATCTAAACATACTTCAACGTATAAATAATTAGAGTGCATTGTGCTTTAACATATTTAACCTATATTTAACAACTATATATTAAAAATATATATTCTAAGTACTTATCAAAATTTTAGTAATACTTTTCGGAACAATTACAAAAAAAATATGCCTAACAAATTTATAAACTACATTTTAGCGCCTACCAAAACTAGAAATGACAATTTAATGCCTAATTTAAAAATTAACGCGTAATTAATTGATTACCACCAAATCAATTAATTGTGAGTTCAATTAACTTTGATTTAACTAATTGATCGATGTACAATTACTTGATTAATGTGTAAATCAACTGTTTAGATTCGAAAATTACTAACTTTTGCTGATCAATGGGAAGTGATTCGGAATGAAATCAATTAACGTTATATTAATAGAATTAATTGGGTGTTAATTTTTAGTAGAAGATAAGAGTAGGCGTTAATTTGTGGGTTTTTATTCCAGTTGGCGTTAATTTGTAGTTTTTCATTTTAGAAGGCGTTAATTTGTACTTTTTTATTTTAGTAGGCGTTAAAATGTAATCTATAATCTGGTCAGGCATTTTTTGGTAATTCTCCCATACTTTAAAAATATGCATCATACGTACTATACGTGTACGGTATACTACAAATGTAACAACATCGGAATGCAGTAAACGCTGCAAATAAATATGTCGTTACAATCAGCAAAGAGGGGCTACTTCCGTAAATTTCTTGCAAATTTATGTAACCCCTTCGCCGTATTCACACAACGGTCCTCTTGGGAGTTGTTCGGAAACCCTGAACCCTAAACCCTAAACCTGAACCATCGGCAAAGCGAGGGCACAAACTCTTGCAGCCGATAGAACCATGATGCAGGAAATGTTCCCTCGATCTATCTATTGGACTACTTATACACAATGCGAAAGTTGAATTGCAACATATTCTTTGATTCCCTGGTAAACACACCGAATCGGATCAAATTCTTTGATTCTCCAATTCAAAAGTTCCCGTCGATGCCAGATACACCGTCGATCGATCGCAATAATGTCGTATACGAATGCACTCCTGACCCAATTGTGCCACGATCATGTGTTCGGTGCATGTATTAATTCTGGCTTTAACTTATGCGCAATCATGAAACGAACCATATGTTTGCAAGCTGCAAATGCAATCGAGAACGATTCGAGCATTCGAGATCGATAAAATCACCTAAAGTATGTTTCAGAGAAGAAGGACGGTAAATATACTTAAAATATTCAAATTCTAAGAGATACAAATTACATTATCAAGGGGGAAAAACGTCGACACAACGCCGTATAAAATACGCATCCATACATATATACAGGTACATCCGAACATGCACAAACGCATCGTATAGATCATAACAGACCCGATATGTATACGCATACAATACATCCGGCGTACGTCGAGAGATCAGACACATCTAGTAGCAATCGTATTCGTATAGGGATGGACTATACAGACGTATAGGGAGGTAGTGTATACGTATACGGATGTATTGTACTCGTATAAGGCTGTATTGTATGCATATACGGGTATATACATACACCATATATACCGTACACCGTATGTCGCATGTATGTACGTATGTCTGCAGATATGGCGATGGCAGCTCCCTCTTCTTCTTCGTGCCTCAGGCGCCCACTTCTGTGGAATCCCTGTTCTCTCTACCCCCGTTCTTCATCTCTGCGCATGGAGCACTCCCAGATCGCTGTATCTTCTTCTTCGTCTTCGTCTTCTTCGTCTTCTTCTTCTTCTTCTTCTTCTCTCCGCTCCTCGTTGTTCTCTTCTTCCTCCGCTTCCCCCGCAATGGAAGTTGCAGACTATGGGATCGAAGGCATCTCCATTGGCGGACATGAGACCTGCGTCATCGTTCCCAAGCTCAAGGTCGCGTTCGACATCGGACGCTGCCCCCAGCGAGCCATCTCTCAAGACTTCCTCTTCATCTCCCATGGCCATTTGGATCACATCGTAAGTACACATGCATGTATGTTCTCCAATCCACGCAATTTGTTCCTTTTCCTCTTCTTCTTCTTCCTCCTTGGTCAGTATTTGGATCAAAGCACTTCGTTTTGGGTTGATCTCACATGGCTTGTGCATTTTGCATCCGCACCATTTTCATACTCCATCGATAATTGGGTTTTGAATTAACCTTTGGACGTTGTTCGTATCACATGTTTGATTGAAAATTGTACTTCTATGTTCCGACATCTACATCGTTCAGTTTTGTTTTCTGACATATTTCCAGAATAGTTATACATCCCATGTATTTTACGATGTTTACTTTGCTCAAATTGTTTACTGGCATATTTCCAGACCATTTATATATCCCATGGCTTGTTTTGGATGCTCCCCATTCATGAAGAAGAGCTGAATCGATGATAAAAACAAATCATCAGTGAATAGAAAGAAATGCAAGAGATAAGCTTTCTGATCTTTC
>JBBBWG010001637.1:0-34939 GCA_037176905.1 Azolla pinnata
TATCCTCCCTTCGATGCGGCAAGCCATACTAAAAAGATTCCAGTAGGTAAGCAACCAGTTGTTATGGACTTTAATACAGTTGTTATGGACTTTAATACTTTCTTTTACACCATAGAAATAAAGTTGATAACTCAATTTAAAAAAAACTCCAAGAAAAACAAAATCGATTGTTAGTGAGAGGTAGATTCCTAATAAAATAACAAAAATAGACAGAATCAGTGAATGGGTGAGGTAACGATTGATTGCTGACGGTTTGATTGGCCATGGCTTCTCGCTCCGATCTTCCTCCTCAAGTGTATTTCGGGCGTTCTGTAGCTATCCTGCCGCGCCATCGCACCTGCTGCGTGCTGTTCGCCTTCTAATTTGGAGGCTCGAATCATGTGAAGGACGCGGATCGTCACCATGTGCTGATCCGCCTCATCGCTCTAAATTCCGGCGTCTTTGCTCGCTCTAGTTTCCTCGATCGCGGCCTCGTGCATTAGGAAGTGAATCAGCGTTTCCAGCTCGTCTCACACATACGTAAACAAACGGCTTCAGATTCTTATGAGAATCTCATCGCCTAGGATAAGAATATGGCGTATCTTTCTCTTCTACATGGAATCGTTTTATGTTTACCTTCGATTTAACGCAAGCTTTTCAAAGCTGATCTCTCTCTCTCTCTCTGTATGATTCCTCTTGTAGGTGAATCAATTTTCTGCCACGTCCGACGCCACTCTGCGAGAAGCTTCAGCCGATCAACTGGTCATCATTATTGCCATAATTAGTCTATCTACTTCTCTGACTGACAGGAGAAAATCTATTCTTGGCTTTCAATTTTCTGTTCTGCGACTCAATATCTGTGCAAGTGGCCAACCCTGCAATAAAAATTCCAAATATGCAGAAAGATGAGCTGTATTTCTCTTGCGTTCGTGGCAACAATGTCCCAACCGACCAGGAGGATCTGAACGGTGATGTTGCACATCATGATCGTGGCCATGACACACATGATAATATTGATTATGATGATAACGATGGCAATGAAGATGAAGCCAATAATACCGAGGAAGAATTTGATAATCGCATCTACATTTCTGTTCCGTATCATAATTCAAGCAGTTCATCCAGCTTTCCTCCGGAGCCTCCTTCTCCTTCATCTCCAAAGTCCAGCTCCAGCAGGTGTTTCGATGACAGAGAAATGGCTGGTTTCTGGCCTCAAAGCTACAGGTACTACAAAACTCCATGATTACAAATTTTTGGAGAAATGCTGAGTTTGGTGATCAATGCTTATTTCTACAGTGGTTAAAGGTAGGATCACATTTCAATATGAATTTATTACGTATGTTTTAATTCCTGAACTCCACAATAACATCTTTTGGTGTACTCTTGGGTTCACTTGATCTTTCGGAAGTCGTTGATTGCTTACGTGAGGATTCAGAAACTGCCACAAGTATAAAATTGAAAATATACCAGTTACCATTATTGCATTAGATCCTTCATCAGCCAAGTTGTCTGAGAAATGTTGCTTGTGTGAACTATCATATAGTTGATGTTGTTTATATGACTGGCCCCTAAATCTTATGCAGCAGATTTGCATGGGCCAACTTAATGTCATTTTCTAGTTCAATTACAACATCATTATACTTAGGCGATTAACTTAAAATAATAATTAGTAATTTAATATGCATTGTGAGTCCGCTGTTATCACAATGTATAAATGAAAGAGGTATATAATTTCTCCAGGTATAACTTCTTCTCAAAAAGAATATCCTTGACTTCATGTGATTCATTAAGTAGCTTGGCATAGTAAACAGCGCGAGATTTCAATGTTATCACAATGTGAAAGAGGTATACTTCTCAGTTTTTTTCTAAAAGGAAAATCTTTCGATTTTTTATTCATTCTTGACACAATGAACAGCTCGAGATTTAAGGTCAGGTATAGTAAATGACCTCACCATTATATTTTTCTGCAGGCAGGCCATGGACATCTACAGCATTATAGGTTCACCCAATGTAAATTCGTCACTTCCAGATTTGCTTTACAAGCCCAAAACAATCAGTTGTCATTCAGTGTCTAATGATAACTTACGCCCTCTGATATCCAAAAGCTCGGTGCCTAGTAAAGAAGAAAATGGTGAAACGAATTGGTCTAAGGTGATGCCTTTGAAGAAGTATTCTTCATTGAAAGCCATTGATGATCCTCACGCAGTTCCCTCTGGATGTAGTTTCACGCAAGGGGTTATGAATGGTGAGGATTAGAGCATGTATATATAGGTTTTTGTATTATTTAAATGCATAGTTATCATGGCCTAATGATTCTTCATTTGGTTTAGGCGTTAATATACTTTGCGGTGTTGGAATCCTGAGCACTCCTTATGCGTTGAAACAAGGGGGATGGATAGGCTTGGGTCTTTTGTTTCTACTTGCTATCGTCGCTTGGTACACTGGATGTCTTCTCAGACACTGCCTTGACAGCAAGTCTGGTCTTAGTTCGTACCCAGATATAGGCCAAGCTGCATTTGGAATCACTGGCAGGATCATTATCTCTGTGAGTATCTCTTGAGTATGTTGTAACCCCCACATAACGTAACAATATCTTAGCTGATGTAGATTGTGCTGTGACAGATGGCCTTGTATATGGAGATGTATGTAAGTATTATTTAATTCGTCCGTTAGTCTCTGATGTTTGAGATGATTCACTGGTAGTCAGATATTGAATAATGTTTCTAGATTGTTGCAGGCTGGTTGTGTGGAATATCTTATTCTGGAAGGTGACAACTTGTCTGCAATCTTTCCGAATGCTAGTGTGACTATTGGTGGTTTAAAATTTACTGCCACTGAGGTTTTCACCATCTTAACAGCCATATCCGTCTTGCCAACAGTGTGGCTTCGAGATCTCAGATTACTGGCATATATCTCAGGTAAAAAGCTGGAGCAAAATCTTGCATTAAAAATTTCCTAGGTTTGCATAACATGTAATAAATTATTCATTGTTGTTCTGATGTTCATATATCCATATATAGGACTTAACAGATCATCTGGTTATCTTTGGGTTTGATCTGCTCAATTGTGATGACAATATTTATGTGTACATGCAAAGATTTACTTACTCTTGTTTAATATGCAGCTGGGGGTGTTACAGCAACAGTAGTTCTAGTATTTTGTGTTTTCTGGGTTGGAACAGTGGATAGCGTGGGATTCAATCAGAGTGGGCCTTTGGTGAACTTCTCGAGTCTTCCAATATCCATAGGCTTGTTTGGGTTCTGCTTTTCTGGGCATTCGGTGTTTCCAAATATTTACTCTTCTCTAAAGAAACCAGAGCAATTCAGCAGAGTTCTGACAGTAAGGTGATTCATTAGCTTGTTGTAATTTATCTTTCTTTGTAATCTGGAATGCTGAAAGCTTACTGATCCATGAATTCGACAAATGAATTCTGAAGTCATAATTGTTAGTCTTTTGCACATTTCAGCTTCATCATTTGCGCGGTTATGTATAGTGGAGTCGCCATTATGGGTTTCACAATGTTCGGGGAAAGTACAGAGTCACAGATTACTCTAAATTTGCCAGGAAAGTTTGTGGCGTCAAAAATTGCATTATGGTCGACGGTAAGACTGCATGTAATTTGATTTTCTATGAACGTATTTTATAAGTATTGGAATTGACCCTAAATTTAATTACTGGTTGCAGGTCGTCAACCCTTTCACAAAATATCCTTTTGTAGTACAAATAAGAATTTTCACGCGTTGAGTTTCCACTGATTATTGATTTTTCTGTCCTATCCAACAGGGTTATCACCTTCTTGCCTAGGTCTCTGTTTGATCTTGATTTACTTGCATGCATCTTAGGTTATTTAATTTTTGCATAATAGAAGTCTGCTAATGTAAATGATGTATAAAGATGTTTCAGTAATATTGATTGAAATTCTTGCTATCTAGTAAGATACAGTAAAAACCTATTATGTTTAGTGTCAATTCATTTTAAGCACCTTGACATTCAAATATGATCACATTTGCAATAACCATGGCTCCTGTTGCCATGGGCTTGGAGGAGTTTCTGCCATCTTCAATCTATACCCACAGAGGCCGTTGTTACTCCCTCGTGATACGCACTTTGCTTGTGTTGTCAACGCTCTTTGTGGCGCTTAGTGTACCGTTCTTTGGTAAGGAGCTTTATTTCTCATTTCTTTTCAACATGATAACGAGTGAAAATGTAACCATGTGTTTGCAGCTTACATAATGGCTCTTGTTGGCTCAGTTCTCAGCATGCTTCTGGTATTCTCTCTCTCTCTCATGTCAATTGGTTGTTAGCAACCATTGCTGTCTGCCAAGGTTCATCGTTCTAGACTAATATGATTGTCGACTACAGTGTTTGATTTTGCCTTGCGCTTGCTTCCTAAAGATTGCAACGGCTGAAAACAAGGGTGCTCCATCCAGATTACAGGTGCATCAAATACATGATTTTGTGTTTTCGTTTACATACCATCAAATATTTCACAGCTTGATGAAATCATGACACTTCTTTTTGAAGTTTTCTAATCAATATGAATATTTCCACTAGCAGATTTTTGTATGCGTAGTCATCATGGTTATTGGGGTTATTTGTTCAATCTTTGGAACCTATTCCTCCCTGGCTGGAATAATTGGCAGTTGGGGTGATTAGTAGAAGAGGTTATGTGGTAACGACTAATCACGTGGATTCAAATTGCAGAGTGGAACAACCTCATTGAATCCATATTAAACTCTAATAATTGGTCGTATGTAGTCTTTGTGCTCAACAAAATTTTGTTTCTGCAGTTTTGTGTATTCAAAACTGTCCAATTCTGGTTTTATAAACCCATTGAAATCTTATTCATTTATAAATGGTTTGTAATTACCTTTTAGGAATTTTATTAGAGCTCTCTATATGCTTTGATTAACTTGATACTGAAAATGATGACGAGCTTGTTAATAGCTCTCAGAATATTAAGTTATTGTTACATAATTAATTATATATATATATACTTTGATAATAATATAAGTTGTAAAAAATAAGATAGTACAATGGTTACTAAAAATATTTTCTTATTTAAAAAGATCATAAGTACGAACCTTGAATGTACATCTCTTGTTAATAATAGCTTTCATATGTATATGACACGATTTGTCGAGGCACAAAAAGAAAGATATTATAACCTTTACTCGTTATTGTACGTAGTGAGCTAGCTTTCGTATGTCCATGACACAGATTTGTCTAAGAAGATATTATAACCTTTACCCGCTATTGTACATGGTAGCTAGCTCGGAGACAATGTTGCAACTCACATACTTAGCATACCTTATGTGTATAATATATATTGTATGTATTTTAAAAGTATTTAATAATTTTTTTTTAGATATGTAAAATATGTATTTTCTCATATAGCTGTTAAATAAGGTAAACACGGGTTTAAATACATAGAATATGGGTTAATGCATTAGATAATTGTACAATTCTACAACTAATTAAACCTACATATCGCTAAATGTTTCCACATTGCATTTCTTAGCAATTTAAAGTTTAAGTTAATAAATTGACTAATGAATATTCACATTCAAGTCAAAATAATAGCTCCAGTAAAAATTATTTTCGATGTTTATAAATTTGAGTAAGAAAAATGACAGCTTCAAAAGCGTCAAACACATGTGAAATACATCCGGGTATTCTAAACCATATTTCATTTTAAAGATACGCGTTTTTAAGACTCTTCGATCTGATTTGCCCAATGTTTAGCAACAATCGGAAGAGGGGGTAATCAAATGACGAAAGAGTTTGATCACCCCACATTTGGCATCTGTGTTTCCACTCCCCACTGAGCACTTTAGGATTTGGGGTTTAGAGCAGTTTTATTCTCAATGTTTCCAAAGTGTTATGTTATCTGCATTTGGTGGACAAGTGTTATTTTGTTGGGGTCACTTGAAATTTGGGGATGTTATTGGGGAAAGTTGGAGAGGGGCATTTTTGTAATTTCAAGAATGTTGGAACCCTCTCTTCTCCATCACACAAAAACAAATCAGGGAAAAAGAAAACAGAGAAATTGCTGGAATTTCTGTGTGAGGAGCCGGCTATGGCGATGGCTATGGCGCAGCCCCATTTCTCCGCCTCCCTCGCCGGGCCCTATCCTTGCCCTGCTTCTTCCTTCTCTGGAGGCTCCAGAAGCGCGTTGGGAAGCTCCTTCTTCCTCTTCAAGCTAGATCTATGCCATCTTCATGATCACCTCCCACAGTGGCATCATGGCCATCGTCACCACCGCCATCATCATCGTCGTCTTTATCATCGACGGCAATGCAGACATAAGCAGGTTGCGTGCTCATCTGACCAGTCCGTCGTCGCCGAAACGGCGGGAAGATCCAAGGATGCGAAGTCTATTTCGGATTTCATCAGGTGTTATGAGAATGGCGAAGAAGAGTTTCATCTGCAGACTGCAACCGTATCATACCGCAAGCCTTTTCCGTTCTCTGTCCTCCAGCCAAATTTACAGGTATGCACGCGGATTGAGTTCCAACTCGTATAACCGTGCCTTAGGAGTAGAAAAGTAGATAGAGAGAGAAAAGAGAAATGGGTGGCATAGTAATCTTCTACATAATTACTGGCTGAAAAGCTTGTCTGGACCTGAATCAGCAATCCGGGAAAACGCAGAAGATGATTAAAAATGATTCTTTTGCATACGTTCTGGCTTAAGTTTATCATCAAGATCTTGTTCACATCTTTCCTTTGAAGGTAAGGAAATGTAAATGATTTCTAATCTACTCTGAGACTAGAATGGAATCATCAGAAAAAGTTGATATCTTGAGATATTGTGTATAGTCTGATGAGAATTAACTCTTTATAATCATCAATTTAGTGGATATAAGGGGTCCATCTTACACTCTATCTGGTGTGCCAATTTTTAGACATAATCTCAATAGTCTAGTCAAATTTGTTATTTGAATTTGAGCTGATGTTCTATATGATTCAGGGACTGACTCAAATTGAACTGTTTCTGTAGGTTGATCTTGTCTCAGCTGTTCATATAGCAGATAAATCGTAAGTTCCCTTTATTCATATCTCTGTGTATTTGTTTATAAGTTACTTGCTTGTTAGGCTGAGATATAATAGCAATATAAGACAGAAAGAAAAAGAGATGTATCAATGTCTACTAGAGGTGGGAATTGTCTATGAGACAAATCATGATTACAAATATTTGGATGGGAAGGAAGAGAGTGTGAGAGCCTTATCCACATAAACCTTAATACAATTCCCAGGTATCCGTGTGAATCATTAGGGTCCAATAAAGGGAAATAATTATATATTATAAGCCAACATTGTTCAGTTCCTCCTTTAGGATTACAATTATGGACACGGAAAGTCAGAGAGAACTATAGAACAGTGTCTAAATAGAGATTGTGCCCAGAGAAAAAGTGACTGCAACTAATGCTTTCTATATGCCAGTTATTTTGCAGACTTACAAGAGAAGCTTGCAGCATATGACAGGGTTTTGTATGAGATGGTAGCAGATAAAAATCCAAAGCAAACTAACAGAAATTCTAGGACCCGATTTAGGCCACCAAGAAGAAGGCCAGGAGGTCGTAGACGAAACTTCAGTGTGTTTGCATCTATACAACGTACCATAGCATACCTTTTGAAGCTCGATTTCCAGCTGGAGTGCATGGATTATAGAATGGAAAATTGGTATCATGCGGATCTTGATTATAAGACATTCTCATCATTACAGGTAAAGAACATTAGATAAAGAGAAACTCTGAGTCCAATGCCCCTGAGATTTCATTATTCTCCAACATGCTGCTGGTGGAACCAAGTACCAAGTGTGGTGCTCTCCAGATGTCAGAAAGGAAAAGGCTAGATCAATGATATATATCCAAAAATCAAGTAATTGCTAAATACCTGGCAATTGCAGCATTGGAAATGCTACGGGAAGTTTATTGGCATATATTGGAAATAAAAGAAATACTCAGGGGTACATAGAGTTTTCAATTAAATTAGTTTATGCACATGTATTCATACTATCTTGAATGGTTAATAAATACAGCGTGCCCGAGGGGAAAGCCTTTTCACTTTTGCGCGAGATATGGCTGTGATCTCCTTGAATACCATGGCACGTGCCAGTATGATGCCTGGGAATGTGGATCCCTGGAGGGCCAGATTGTTATGGGCTTCAAAAGCTCTTCCTATGCCATTGATTGGACTTTTCTTGATTGAGACTGTATGTGCTCCTCCAGAAGCTCCTTTAAATAGATCTCCAGCGGTCAAGGCGTTATTGGATCTGGATCTTTCTGGTGCCATCAAGGTTTTGTTAGCCAAGCAGCTTGCAACAAAGTATGCTAGCTTGTTGTACTATTCAAGTTTGTATTTCCATGATCTATATTCTATTGCTGGATGACTTTCCTGGTTATTCATACACACTATGATCAAACTGAAATACATGCATAATGAGGCTGTAATTATTCTTTGAGGATTAGGTTTCTCACCAATTTGTACAGTATATATTTGGAAAGAAATGTCTGACGCTTGTACTGTTTCCATTTGTTTTTTTGCCAGCTTTACTGAAGGTGTCGCTTCCATGGTGGAGAAATCTGTCATTATTGGAGAGCGGAACAAAGCAGCAATCGAAGAGCTGGATGAGGCACTAAATGAGGGTTGCAAAAGAGTTGCTATCTTTTATGGAGGTGGACATATGCCAGATATGGATGCTCGTTTACGTGAACAATTCGGGCTTGTTGCAACTGATGTCGAGTGGCAGACTGCATGGTCTATCAGAAGTAAGAGACAAGCGAGTGATGGTTTATTCTCCGATATTCTAAGCTCCCTTGCAAAGGTCTCAGGATGGCCACTGGACAGATACCAGACATCTGCCTTAACCATATTTTCCCTCATCCTAGCTATTGATCTATGGTTTTGGGAAGTGCTTCTGGATGCGTTGAACAAGTACTGTAACGATTTGATCATCCTAGTTGCACAGCTGCTGGAAAAAGCCTCCCAACTGTAAGAACCGCTGTCATCGGAGTCCTTGCCTCATCGGTTGTACATACATACATATATATATGTATCCAATTTAGTCGGAAGCTAGAAAACTAGCTGAATATATCGCCGTAACAATTTTCCTGCACATCTGGTCCCTCCATTCTATAGCATTTCACAAATTTAATACATGTATTTTTGTCATGCATTTGCCTTTCATATAAATGAAATCCAGGATGTTATGGATTCCAGAATATGAGCTTCGTTCTTCAAGCATTCAAGCATTCTATTGGTCTGAGATATTGTGCAGTCTGAGTTTGCTATTGCTGATTGGATAGGATGATGTCTATCTCTAGTGGATGTAAGCATTCTAGTTATGTCAATATCTGGACATATCTAGCCATGGTATTGTATTTCGCTGGACATATGTCGAAGGGAACGTGGTATGATGAACCTGTTAATCTTGTTTGTGGGTACCATAGCCTTTGCTTGTTAGTCTATTGATCTGCACGAGTATCCATTCTTCAGTTCTAGATAGTTCATGCATCATCGGCTTCTGCCATAACCTTGTACCTCTAGGCTCTGATGGTGGCAACATCCGTGGAGTGATGAGGACTCTTCATCGTTTTGGTGATTTTGTCAAATAAGGAGCTTATGGGTTAAATTACGGTGGTGTCATTTTGAATGATATAAACAAACCCTTTCCAGGGCATGATGCCTCCTCGGTGCAGATTGTCGGGCTCTCAGTATTTGTTGTGCTCGATCGATGATATCGTGCAAGAATACATCCAACCTATTTCAGAACCAACCTCATGTGTCTTTGAAGCACAAGCCAACCAAAAGCAGAGAGAAATCAAGCTCAAATGGACATAAACAATCATCACCAAATTTTCAACTAGCCTGCATTAGTTTTTCGACATTGTTGCTCTGCATCAAACTTTCAACGAAAGATAGCTAATCAGAATCAAATTGTCAGCCGAAGATAAATCAAAGCTTTATACGGAACACGAATATTCAGATACCGAATATTTAACCGAACACAACTAATCATAATCAATTTTAGCTCGGAGAAAACAGGTTCAAATGAGCATAGCTAATCGGAACCAATTTTTTCCAAAATCGATTGTTGGGTCAATGTAGGAAAGGCTAAGAAAACTAAGAAACATACACAAAGAGGCTCATACATACGCACGCCACACATGCATGCATGCATCCATCCATTCATACACATACATACATACATACTCACAACACACATTCACCATATGATACATGCACACACACACACATACGCACACACACATACATACATACATACATATACACATACGCACACACACGCACACACACATACATACATGCACGCACACATGCATACACACATACATACATACATACATATACACATACGCACACCACACATGCATGCATGCATCCATCCATTCATACACATACATACATACATACGCACAACACACATTCACCATATGATACATGCGCACACACATACACACACATTTTCATCCATGCATCCATGCACCCATATGATACATGCACACACACATACACACACATTCATCCATGCATCCATGCACCCATATGATACATGCACACACACATACACACACATACGCACACATACATACATACATACATATACACATACGCACACACACATACATTAATACATGCACGCACACATACATGCATACATAAACACACATACGTACATGCGTTGCATGCATGCGTACATAAACACATGCAGGCATACGTACATACATGTTCAGTATCAAGAAACCAGCCATGGAGGTGCACACAGGCATGGCGAGACAGACCAGACAGAAACAGCATTGTGGTTAGCGCTCTTTCTTCGAAAGATGTATTCTTTAGCAGAACAACGATGCGGGTTGAAGCATTTTTATTTCGTCACCAGACTTTGTTGGAATTAGATCATCGACAGATTCATGGTTGCTGGTATAAACGTTTTCTTTCGGCATCCGAATTTGTTGGAATTTACATTATCGAGAGACTCGTTGACGCTGGTGGAATCATTTTCTCTTGTCATCTGAATTTTCTGGATATAGATAGTCAGCGGATTCATTGGTGCTGTTGGAACATTCCCTTTCCGCATCTGAACTTGTTGGAAGTAGATTGTCAGCATATACAACCATCATAAATTCAGATTCAGAGAGTTATCCGTTTTCAGATAATCTCATTTTGGTGATCTTTTTGCCTTTGATTCGGATTGGTATTTTCGAGGTCCACGGATATATAAACTGCATTGAACTGTATGTGGTTTCTTTAACTGGATGGGCCATGGATAGCAGCATGTCTTCAAAAATCTAATTGGTTTTCGTTATGATGACAAACATGAACCTAAAATCCATGGCAAACTCGGATATCACCCAAGAGAGAATTTTTGGCGAGAAATCAAATCTAGAAATCTCTCAAGGAGAAATTCGGAAATTCAAGCCGTAAGGAATCCTATGCAGTCCCATGTGTTCTTGTTGAAACTGTTTTCGTTTCAGCCATTCCCTTCACAAAAGAAATTTTGTTAGTTATGATTAGGAGTAGAAAACAACTGAAGATCAAAGAATCATTCTTATCTCCAATATTTTTTTTTCTTATCATATATTTTTTGTAGAGTTGTTTGTATTTCAGCCATGTCCATTGCTATTTATTTAAGATCTATTGTATGCTCATGAAAACATTCATTAGTTTATGACTAAGAGAAGAAGAGCCGAAAATTAAATACTGACCTCTATTTGCAATCAATGGTTTTCAACTTGGTGTGATTAGTGTTTGTTAAATATCTTTTCTAAAGAATGCGTTTATTATTTTTAGGGCTTTGCGTCATCATAGAAGGAGACTTGCGAGGATTGTTGTCGATCATTGGCTACACAAGACAAAGACGGTATGAAGATGTATCATACAAAATTATCTAATGATGAATTTTGTTGGAGGCCTGATAACATGGCATAATATAACTGTTTATATGATAAGCAAAGATATTCTCTTTCGCTATAGGTCTATTTGGCCATGCATCCTTCATTTCACATCCTGAGCATTTTCTTCTGTTTTTCTTCTTTCCATGCTTCGAGGGCTAAACAATGACACATGAATCTCATTGGAGGCCTGATAACATGGCATACTGTAACTGTTTATCTTATAAGCAAAGACATTCTCTTTCGCTATAGGTCTATTTGGCCGTGGATCCTTCATTTCACATCCTAAGCATTTTCTTCTGTTTTTCTTCTCTCCATGCTTTGAGGTCTAAACAATGCCAATGAAGCTCATTGGATGGGAAGAAACCTCTTCAATATCTATAATGAAGTTGTTCAAACTGTATATAGTTCTTTTCAATTCAGCTTTTTTTTTCTTTCTGGAAGCTATGTTGACTCTTTTAATAATTTGCAGAAGTTATTGGTGCTGAGGCTGCAAAGAATCAGTAAAAAATACCGCAAGATGTATGTATCTTTTCTTATTTACATACCCTAATTATGTTTTCTATGATCTGATGTTGAATAAAGTAATATTTCATGGAGATGTATTTGAAAACATGAGAGTAGGATTTCTGATATATTCTTTGTACGCCCCTAATTTGGTCAAACTTGTAGAAACACAAAGGACAATGAAAGAAGTTAAAGAATCAGTTGCTCAGAAAAGTATGATTTGATTGCCTGAGTTTTCTTCGTTCCAAGTGTGGAAGTATTTAGTCATTTACACTTTTGGGCCCTTCTAATCCGAGAAAGATAACTTTGATTTCTGAAAATAATGCTCAGTTTCTTTCTATGATAAGAAAGAATATGTTCGTTTCATCATGTGGAGTTATTCGTTTTATTTTTTCCTAATATCCATCCATTTTTACATGGCCATTACATTTTTAATGCATAAAGACTACAAATCGTTCTGAATGTGACATATTTATGCAGTCTTTGTATGAAGGCGCTAAGAAAGAATGTCATGATAAATCATGAAAAGCTGAAGAAGAACAAGATTGCAACTGAATTTAGGCTACTCTCGAGCACAGAGAGGACTTTCCATGCATGGATAACGCATCACAGGATTATGCGAAGTAGACAGCAAATAATAAATAAGTTGTGTCAGATAGGTGTGTGTCTATATCGAATTTTTGGAAATTGTAAAATTTTCAATTAGCTTCCATACCTCGATAGTGTATTTGACCAGTGATTATAAATATTATTAAAACTATCATCCTGGAGGCCAAAGTCAATCAACATGACTAGAAGGACGCATCCACTGCTCATTGCTTCTGTGTTAGGCTAGTTGAATATTAACCTTACAAAATTTTGGTGAAACTCTTTTCATATGTTACCTTGCATTGTAAACATAGATTTTCTGTCAAGGGGTATTTCTTTTGAAGCGCATGAAGTTATATGTGGCAACAAAATCATTTCTAATTGAATGAAACTTGCAATACAGTAAAACGAAGGAGGTATGTTGATGCGCTGTGGATATGGCGCAAACAAGTACGAGATTGTATCCAGATGCGCAAAAAGAGCCTGATAGCATGTGAATTTCAAAATTTATCACTTCTCTCTACCTGTTTGGTGAATTGGCGCCTTGGAATGCAAATTTATAGGAGGGAACAACACTTCCAAAGGCTAGCCCTAGGATATTGGGCTCATGGAAGGCTGAGTGTTGCCTGGCAAGGGCTTGTGAGATTTGTGGATATGAGACATGTCATTCTGAAGTTGTCTGGAAGGAGACTGGAACGATTGAAAACATTATTTTTTCAGTACTGGCGTCACTCAACATTTATGCGTATGACCTTTACTCTAAACGTAAAATATATATTAGTCCGAATGGAGAAGTCTATTTCTCTTTTTGACTATAACTGTGGGCCTGGTTTATCAGGTCTATCAGGAGTGGATGAGTTGCGAAAGCATGCATGTAGTAAGCTGCTGCAGAAGTCATTTACAGCCTTGCAACGTCATGTTTTGCAGAGAAAAAGCCATGAGGAAAAGGAAAAGAAGGCATTGCGTTTCCATCATGGCAAGTCCATGCACTGTGCATGCAAAGCTTGGCGTGATTGTATCCATTATTTTGTCACGTTGTATTACTTAAGCACAATTATTAGTATATTCTGATTTTAACGTTATTCCAGCTCTTCATAAGTTGATAAATTGTTGTTCCATTAACAACATTTCTTTCAGATGTTGCAAGTATGCATTTCAAGAGAACATTGGTTGCGGGAGCATGGCAACATCTTAGAAAGAGGCTTCTGGTACGTATGCTGCAAATGAGAGAATCCCACAGTGATAGTGCTTTTTTATACCAGTTTGTAGCTCAACCTCTTTACATTTCACTTGCAGAGATATTCTTGTAATCGCTGGTGTAGATTTACACAATTGAAGAAAAAGAAGGTAGTCAAGTGACTCGAGTACAAATGTATACAAGTTTAATGTTTGTTGCCTGTACAACAATGGAATGTTACGAAATTACATCTGTGAGCATAGCTACTATTTTGATATCAAATCAGTAGGTATCACTGATTTATGACAGAGAAAATCATCATCTCTTGTGCAAAAGTGTACGAGGTAGCTATTGATGCACTATATGGGTTCTTATATAAAGGATATCATCCTTGGTGGATTACATTAGTGTTAACAGGTGAGTACATCTGAGATGATTATTGAAACACATCCTGTTAAGTTTACCTAAAACAACTCGAGACGTAGTGTAGTCCCCAGAAAAATTGAGACCTGATAAGAAGAATGTGAAATGGCATTTTAGAATGGGGCCATTATAAGAATATCTTAATCAGGTTTGGGATGTGGTGCAGCAAAGTAAGGGGTGTTGGAGAAGCAATGAAAAATGAAAAATGAACAAATATACATTCCACATTGGAAGAACGCTAATTGTAGGAGAGTAGTGGGAGTGGTGGATTAGAGATGAAATCTTACAATCCTACAAAAATGGAACATTCATGGAAGTGGCTAAGAGAAAAGGATGCAAAAACAAAACGTGTGTCTTTTGTTGTATTAACAATATCGATATCGTATGATTTCGTGGTTGAGACACGTATGTATGCATTACGTTTGGTATTACAACAGTATTTCAATTACGTTTTATATATCTGTAGATTTTTTTGTGTATATATCCATATCCATATATTTATACTTCCTCTAATGCTTTGTTTAATTGGCTAAAAGAAAAAGAATGCATAAGCAAAGAATGATTCTTGTTATATTAAGACTGTCTGTCATATGGATTCATGCTTGAGACATGTATGTATGCATTACGTCAGGTATTATTAGAGTATTTTAGATATCTATAGATTTTTGTGTATACATCCATATCCATATGTTTATGCTTCCTGTAGTGTTTCGTTTAATCGTCTGTTATGTTTTTCTCTTGCCCTTTTATCTTCTTCAACATAGGATGGTGCTATAAATGCATACGAAAGGAAAGTTCTCTCTAGATATATTAAAATTTGGAGGGATCATACACAAATTCGGACATCTACATCAAACTCATCCGTGAGCTATAGTCAGGTATGATTTAAAAGACCTTTTATTAATACATGCTGCAACTAACCTCAAGGGTATGATAGCCTAATATGGTTTTCAGTATTATACAAATTAAAATAAAATAATTTGTCTAGATATCCCATACGAATTGGCTAAGGATGTTCAAATCTGCAGGTACATACTTATGTGACATAAGCTTAGATTTTCTTGCATCGAATTTTATTTGACTGAAACTTGGCCCTCTAAATCTCCCTGACATAGGTGGTAATGGTTCAAGATGGAAAAGTGAAATACTAAGCTTACCGTGACTTCTAAACGTCATTTCCTTATTGTTATAAACCCCCTACACACAATCACACGACAAATAAGCCGTCCTTGGACCTGACATCTATGTCCCTCCGATGATATTAGAGGCACAAGCTTGCTTTAAGGTTATTCACAAAGTTCAAATAATGTGATGTCCTCTTTTTTACATTTATGATCCAAAATTCAAATAATGTCGTCATTGTCTTATAGTATGCCTTTATAACGCATAGCCTCAGTAAGATAACGAACTGAACTGGTGAGTAATGGTATGTAGGATTTGTCCAAAAGTCCTTACGTAATCAAGCTTCTAGAGCTACATAAAAGGTTGCTGGTACAGTTTGTTGCTAATGCTGCTAAAGGACGGCAGAGAAAAGGCTGCCGGATGAGGGTAGTAAAGCGTGTTATTAGTTATCAAACACGTTTACTTTGTAAAAAGTTTTTTGGAGAGATTAAGGCAGTTATGCAGGGAGATTATAGGAATATCATGAATGGATTTGGGTAATTTCGTAATACTCCTAGGTTTTTCTATTCATATTTCTTAGTAATGTCATTCCAATTGAAGTGTTATTTACATGGTCAACTTCATCCTTTTTGCAGCATAATTCATAGCAACATATCGCTAGGTAAAGATGCCAGCAATAAGGGTGATGCTGAAAAAGTGTCATTACCATGGCATGAAGCTGCGAGTTGCTCCATGGCAGAGAATGGACCTATAATATCGGATGGTCTTGATGAGGGATCCAGAGCTACTGAAACATCTCTTCCTCATGTACCAACTAGTTCTCTTGGAAAGAATTCTACCTTATTGATGCGAAAGGCTTCTAAACGGATACGTGCTCAGCCTCGAAGGCCGTTATATTTGACTGATTCATTCAATCTCCATACCTTGAGAAAAACTCATCTTTCTGGTAGCAGTTCTTTTATACCAAATGATTCTTCACCTTTAGTGTCCTATGGAGGCAAAAATGAAGATAAACCCGAAATTATTTCAAAGTTCTTGAAGCCGAAGTTGAATAACTCTACCCATATTCTGAAAGACTCATCAAAGACAATAAGTCAAGCAAAATGCATGAGGCAAGATGACTCATTGTGTAACACCTCAACTTTTTCATTAGAATGTCTGTCAGATCCAAAACTCATAAGAGAGGAGCTCTTATGGACAGAGAATATGCTATGCAATTTTAAGAAACTTGAAGAAAAGCTATCAGTCAAAGAAGCAGAACTCTTTGCATTGAGGAATAGGCATGATTCAGGTTGTTCCAAATTCTTACTTCATGATATTTACTAAGAAACCTAACTTCCTGGTTTAATGCCCCTAACTTCGTCTTCTGCTTTCATTTTATCATGATAATGGCGTGATGTGTGCAAAATTTATTTCTGATCATGGTGATTCGCTTAGTTATGTAGATTACAGTAAAGAAAACACCTGCTCTACATGATTCTGTATGGCTTGTCCAGCTTTTCCTCACGAATTTCGCATTACTCATGTGTCTATGCATTGCATATACCAAGAAGGGCAGTTTCCATACAATGTACATATTTACTATTAATGAACCTGTGTTCCAAGCTTCCTGCAAATTCAGTCATTCAGTTCATGAAGACTATTTATTCTGCTTGAAAATTAACGGCTTAATTTTTGGTAACAGTGATGGATGAGAAAGTGAAAGGTGATCAGATAAGGTACTTGGAACAGAAAATTGTAAGCCTACAGGACAGACATTCAATTCTGTTGCCAACAATTCAAGAACTTGC
Organism: Azolla pinnata; assembly: GCA_037176905.1. Taxonomy (NCBI): domain Eukaryota; kingdom Viridiplantae; phylum Streptophyta; class Polypodiopsida; order Salviniales; family Salviniaceae; genus Azolla; species Azolla pinnata. The sequence continues at coordinate 17,502 of JBBBWG010001637.1, forward strand.
AAGGAGAGCAAATGTGTTGCACTCAAACTTCCACAAACAAAAAAGCAACGAAATTGTGCCTCATCAAAGTAAGCAAGATTTCTCTTAAACTTTTTCTGTCATGTTATATGTCAAGCAAAAACTCCATGAACATAAACTTCTGACAGTGTAGCTTAACCACTCTGCAAGTTTGTCTCATGTTTGGAAGAAAATTTGACAATTGTGTTTTCAGCCATAGTGTGAAATTTTCTCCATGGAAGGGTTTGAAGTTTCAGCCAAATGCTGGAAAAACATCGATCTGTCTGGTATAGATAAAAGAGAAGACAGTAAGCTTTCTAGTTATTTATTGCGAACAAAACATTCTTTTTGGTGTACAATAGTGTTATACAAGTTCGTTAATAATATCCTGGATAATCTTTTCTTACTTGTGAAAATTGATTATTTTATTCACAATTCTCATATATGTTTGATATGATACATCTGACCTGATTTTTCTTAGAAACAGTTAGTTCACAGTCCAGTTATGTATACCATGATTGCACTTAACAATATTGTTAATTTGAAATTAGATTTTGAGAATTTACTTAGAATCAGATTCTTTCGGCATGCTTGTGTCGTATAATTACATATAGGAGTAGGCAACCTATCATTCTGGTCATGTACAGCAATGTGCACTGAACAGTTGGCTGCGGATTGTGGGCGATGAGTAAAATGTTTTACAATCCAATACATGTTTTACAGGTAATAATGGCCTGTACATTGTTGTAAAATATTTCCAGTCAAGTGGAAAGGATGCTGATTATGGAAAAACCAAAGATCGGCCATGAACCAAGTCAACCAAGTGTGCTAAACGAAAGAGTTTAACTGAAGCTTATAGGGTTGACCCTAGCGTAATGCCTTAAATCTCAGTGGTCGGATTTTGGCTTACTGGCTTAGCTTATCTCAGCTAAGCTCACCTTGAGGTTAAGGTACTTGAGATAGTACCAAGCAATCCAGTAAGCTGTTACACCAAAATATTACATCAAGCTTCAACCATGATGGGGTACATAAATGCATGCATTCTTGTAACATTTAGTACAAAGGAGCATATAAACATCAACACAACCCCGTTACGAGACTCAGTTAGATGCTTAGAAAGAATGTCCAGTCAAATGTAAGAAGATGATTGTAATATTTCATTTCAGTGTTAAATTTTACGAACTGTATTTCTGACAGCTTGTGTAAGAATAACTAGCCTTGTTTTCTTGATTTCATGTTCCTTCCAACCTAACACCATAAATTCAGTGTGCTAACACTTAAAAATCTTAGGAAATGATCCGAAATTCAGTGTGCTAGTAACCCGAATTGGCAATACATTGTTTTTTTACACAACAATACATACTTCGATTTGGCAGGCTGGCAACATTGTTCAGTTTGAAAAACGTAGGGCAAGAAGCTATGCATAACCGTAGAACGGGTCAACTATTGATTCAGATTGAAATATCATAGTAGCATCCTTAAATTTATTGGGCGCGTTCAGCTCAATGACACAGTAGTGTCAAGCATGCCGAATTCTTCATAAGAACAATCATGAACAGATGTTGTGGACCACATTGCATTACTCGAGCTGTGGTTAAGGTAGATGCCATTGAGGTATGTGGGGCATGACAGAACATGGTCAAATCGTATGATACTTATCCACAAAGCAACCGACCTTAAATGAACAGTTTTAAGACACAGCTGAAGCGAGCCTCTTCAACTACAAGCTTATCAAGCCACTTGCATGATTCAGCTGCAATCTTATCAAGACAATTGCATGATTCAGCTGCAAATGAACTGTCAAACACGGAATAAAGTGAGCTCACTGAACCTACAATATATATAATATATATACACACGCATATATACCAATCGCAACGCTGATTTCAAAAACACCCGAGTATTTGGCTTAACAACAAGACTCCAGAAAAATGTTTTTACCCTCTTTGCACAAACAACAATCACTGCAACCTCAAAGAAGAGAGCTAGGAGAGTTGGTTACAGGAGGAGAAAAAGGGGGGGGAGGGAAAGAAGAAGAAGAAGAAGAAGAAGAAGAAAAGGAGCTCAAATAAGTGACAGGGGGGATAATTTTCCTACTAAAAACAGAGGCTGCTTGTTGCATGAAGAGTTTTCTGCTCAACTAAAAATGAAGGGGATTTTCCTACAAAAAAACAGGCAGGACATGGGGCATATATCCTTTATTTCCCTCCCAAGGTAGGGAATTGACTGGGATCCTCGATCGAGGGAGCTATTCCACCTTCTCTGCCATAACCATAGCCACCACCACCATAGCCACCATAGCCGCCTCTGCCGCCTCCGCGGCCCCTGCCTCCACCACGGCCACCCCTTCTGCCTCCACCATAGTACTCTCCTCCATCGGCAGGTTTCAAAAACTCATTGATGCTCACAGGCTACAAAAGGAACCACAAAGCATTCCATGTCGCAAATGGGTGAGCAAGTTCGTTCTTCGTCAATCACAACCCCCTAAACCTGACATCACAATGTGCATACCTTCCGTGACTTCTCCTCCTTGCCCACTGGCTCCTTTTTCTTGCCTTTGTCCAGACCCTAAAAGCATAGCAGAATGCAACAATTCTCAAATGCGGAACAAGTCGCTACCATCCGGTGGCATGCATGCTACAGGGTAGAGTTTAATTTGTCTGGGGATCGACTCCCTCTTGCATTGTTCTTAATTTACAACATCCAGATTCGCAACGTCTTACCAGTTTCGCAAACACCTCTTCGTTCTTCCTTTCCACTAGCTGCATTGCCTCAAAGTCCTTGTCGAGAGTGACTTTCCTCTCCTTGGATTTTAAGGCCTCCAATGCCTTTCTCTTCTCGCTTAGTACCTTTTCGTATTCTTCCAGAGTCATTTCCTGCCGAATCGATTTCAATAAGAGCAGACATAAATAGACATGTTAGAACAATCTCTTTAAAAAAACAGTATGCAGTATTGTTATGAGAAGATACGAAACTCTACCTTGTCCTCTTCCTCCTCCGGCTCCTTCTTTTTCTCTGCATCTTCAGCCTCTGGTTGCGGTTCCTCTGGCTTGTTCTCTGGCTTGTTCTCTGGCTTGTCTACACTTTCAACTAAGCTGGGCTTTTGATCTTCCACTATGCCCGCATCTAGAATATCTCTGGAGTAACAGCAGGTAAACAATAAACCCGACTCTAAGTAAGAGTTTCACCACACAGTTCTGCAGGAAAAGGAAGTCACTTACTGCACTCCGTTTTGGTCGACCTCAGGACCCCAATTACCACGACCACCCCCTTCTCGCTTAATTTCAGTCCTGAAAGCAAACATATATGCTGACATAATATGACAGAAGTCCTAAACTTCAAGAGCCTTCAACAAAACTCGTGCATTTTACACCAGAAGAGATAAACAAACAATCTGTTTTCATTTGAGAAGCTGCTCAAAATCTCTCGTTTAGCATTCTGGGCTTATCTAGGTAGGGGAATTTTCACATGATTTTTCACATAATATGACAGAAGTCCTAAACATCAAGAGCCTTCCAACTCGTACACTTTACACCAGAAGGGATAAACAAATTTCATTTCAGACGCTACCCAACTCTCGTTAAGCATTCTTGGCCTATCTGGGTAGGGGAATTTTCACATGATTTTTCACATAATATGACAGAAGTCCTAAACATCAAGAGCCTTCCAACTCGTACATTTTACACCAGAAGGGATAAACAAATTTCATTTGAGAAGCTACTCAACTCTCGTTTAGCATTCTAGGCCTATCTAGGTAGGGGAATTTTCACATGATTTTTCACATAATACGACAGAAGTCCTAAACATCAAGAGCCTTCCAACTCGTACATTTTACACCAGAAAGGATAAACAAATTTCATTTGAGAAGCTACCCAACTCTCGTTTAGCATTCTAGGCCTATCTAGGTAGGGGAATTTTCACATGATTTTTCACATAATACCATAGAAGTCCTAAACATCAAGAGCCTTCCAATTCGTACATTTTACACCAGAAAGGATAAACAAATTTCATTTGAGAAGCTACCCAACTCTCGTCTAGCATTCTAGGCCTATCTAGGTAAGGGAATTTTTCACATGATAAACAAATAATCTGTTTTCATTTGAGAAGCTACTCCAAGCTCTCGTTTAGCATTCTAGGCCTATCTAGGTAGGGGAATTTTCACATGATTTTTTTCCAAATTGCGAGACTCCTTTGGATGGAAGTGGCCAGATAGTGTACCCTAGTTCAATTCGATTAAGAAGCCATGCACATTACAGATTCAATGGGACCAAATCAGCTAGAAAATCCCTCTTCCAGGGAGAAGAGGTCAACACTGATGCGAAAAGAAAAAAACAGAACATTCTCGAGGTGGAGAAAAAGAAAAATGGAACTAGAAAAAGGAGCAAGCATACCCTCGTCCAGTGCCACTTCTTCGGTCATACTCTCGAGGGCGACGATCTTCTCCATCGCCCGAGAAGCCATAACCACGGCCTCCTCGGCCACGACCTCGGCCACGAATTCCTCTACCGCCACCATTATACTGACTTCCACCCTCTTCTGGTACACCACCAGCGGCCTCTCCACCTCTCCGATAGTTGCTGAAGCCTCTGTCGAACTGCTCATTTCCTCCCTGGGGGGGCCCACCCTCTCGTACTGGGCGGGGGTTGAACTCACCCTCATAGTAATTCCTCTCTCGGTTCCCACCATACCCACCACCTCTACCTCCACCCCTACCTCCTCCTCCTCCTCCTCCTCCTCCTCCTCGACCCCTTCCGCCCTCAGATTGCGCTTCTCTCACTGCGAGCCCACAATAAAAAGCACAAATGTATTTCGGCTACTGGAAGTTTCGATCCTGCTAACACACTCCCTTCCGTAACAATACTATGATAGTTTCTACTATCCACATTCAAGCATGGGGTAAATTTATCGAAGCTTAACGAATCTGCAGTGTAACTTATGCATGATTGGATTCAACATAAAACCATTTTGCCTTTTTAAGTAATGCACTTTGTTGGGAAGGGTCCATGCAATCACAACAGAGCATACAATCATCAAACCATGTGCAGGTCCATTTTATTGAAACAAAGTTTCCTTTTTCTGATAGCGAAAGCATTTGTGATATGATCCATTCGGAGAGTATGATCATCGTTTTCGTGCTCAAATTTAATTTGATCAAAAAATCATTTTTTTTATCGATAATGAACTCATTTGTGATATGATCCATACAAAGAAATTCCCCTACGAGGTCACATATGTAAAGCAAAAGAAGAAGGAAAAACTATGCCATAATGAACATAAAACTAATCTTGAACCTTAAAACGGAGAGGAACCTCCAAAACCAGTCATAAAACCTTCCTTTCTGGGATGAAAAGATCGGGAACAAGTCTAAACGGAGCGTACAAAACGGAAAACGAAGTTCACAATGTAAAACGAACTCTAAGTAAAGCAAGAAGAAATAGCCTTCCAGTTGAACAGGCAATGAAAACCCTATAGGCAACGAAGATACAACAAACAAGGCCACTGAATAAACAGAAGCAAGGACCCCTGCATCTGGAAGAAGGGGAGAAAACAATACTGTACGCATCTACCGGAAGAGGGAGACAAACAGAGAGAAAGACTTGACAAGGGACCAAAAGCAACGGGAGAAGGAAGGCACAGAGAAGAGAAAAGAAACAGAGAGAAAGGAAACAGGAGAAACGCCAGTGCAGCATGGGTTTTGTGCAAAATTACCTGCTTGAGAAGGAGGAAGCGGTTTGGTAGGAAGCTTCGCTGGGACGGGGGCCGCAGGAGGAGGAGGAGAAGGAGGAGGAGGAGTTGGCTGCTTCTTCTTCAGGTCTTTACCGGGAGCAGGCGGCAGGGAAGCAGCTTCCGCGCGGGCTATGGAAGCTGCAGGATCGTCGTTGAAGTCGTCATCGCCGAGCAAAGCGAAGAAGTTCCGAGTTGCCATGGCGTGGCAACAGGCAAGACGGGGAGGAGGAGGAAGGGCTGGGTTTGTGAGTGGAGCTTTCAGGGGCGGGGAGATGGGGGGGGGGGGACTTAGAAGCGGCGGCTCAGGGTTCGCGTGTCCATAGCCATGGGGGCGGAGCTGCGAGAGCGATGGCGATGGCGATGTGGGCGATGTGGGCGATGTGGGCGATGAGCCTGTGCGCGTAGAGAAGAGACAGAGTAAACCCTTGTCTTCACAAAGTGAAGGAAGAAGAAGAAGAAGAAGAAGAAGAAGGAAGAAGGAAGAAGGAAGAAGTGGATAAGTGTGATCTGATGAGAGGAAGAAGAGCTTCCTCCACTCAAGATGCTGGCTTCACTCACATAATGATCACAAACTCTGCTCTGATCTCTGATCTCATTTCATCTGTTGCTAATCAAGGACTCGATGATTCGATCATTTGCTAGTAATGAAGGTCTGGCTGATTCGCTCGTTTGCTAATATGAAGGGATCGCCGGATTCGATCGTTTGCTAAATGAAGGTCTTGCTGATTCGCTCGTTTGCTAATGAAGGTCTGGCCGATTCGATCATTTGCTAATGAAGGTATAGTTGATTCGATCGTTTGCTAATGAAGGTCTAGCTTATTCGATCGTTTGCTAATGAAGGTTTGGCTGATTCGATCGTTTGCTAATGAAGGTCTGGCTGATTCGATCGTTTGCTAATGAAGGTCTAGCTGATTCGATCGTTTGCTAATGAAGGCCCGGCTGATTCGATCGTTGGCTAATGAAGGCCCGGCTAATTCGATCGTTTGCAAATAATGCAGGGATCAACTGATCTGATTTGTTGTTGATGAAGGCATTGATTGATCCGATCTGCTGTCGATGAAGGACCGATCCATCTGATCTGTGTACTGACCGTTATGGATCAAAGGCACAGCCGAGCTGCTAGATCGATCGCCACGATTCTAAAGCTCGATGACAATCAGCTTTTAGCACACATGCTAATGCAGGTGGCCAACAATTAAGTCCCTGATAGAAGCTCAGATCAACTAGTCCTTGCTTGTATGTATATATGTATGTATGTAGCAGTGGTATCTTGTCATTGTGAGCATAATCAAGTTTGTATTGTATGTAACGTATAGAACTATCACATGATTAAGTAGTCCTTGTTTCATGTATGCATCGCGTATGTACGTTTAACAGCGTGGTGGGTAGCTGGCTAGTCCTCTATTTATCTTTACATCTCTTAAATTGGTGATGTTCATGTTTTTTTGTTTCTTATAAGGGCTCTCTCCGGGCTCTCCATCATTGGCTGTCATTATCCATGCTAGTGCATGACCAATGTTGTTGGCCTTTTCTCTGTCCAATTGAGTTTAGCCCTTTATTGCTTTCGATGATCTTTTGTCATCGTCGCCATCGTTACCTGGACACATGAGTGCAAGCGAGCGAGTGAGGGCACGAGCGTATGAGGAGAATGTCCAATAAGAGAATACTAGGAAGAGAATAATTCAGTGCTGGGATATATCTGGAATCTATGGGAACCGAAGATATACCTTTAGCTCAGGAATCTTTCCTCAACACATTTTCGCATTTACAAAAGGGAATAAAAATATGAGAATTCGGTTTGTTACTGCTTGTAACCAGTTAGTTTCGAGTTCTCTATGCTCTTTTCTTACATTTTCCAATATCAAATGTCGAAAACATCACGAGAATGCCAGAATCTGGTTCAATGTTTAAAGGGGATTTCATGCAAATTCATAATTGGTAATCATTTGCTAACAATGGATTCACATGTATAAACATGAGACTCGGCAGTCGGGATCAAGTCTTACTTGATCATCTTATTTGTATTTCTACTTGCATCAAATTAGTCTCTTGATATCTCTCTGAGTAAACTCACAACATCACTCTCTTTTCTATCATATGAATCAGTTTTACAAACATCTCTCGCATATGACCCATCAAAATACCCACCCCATTCTTACCCACATACATCAACTCCAATTGCTCCATCAACAATCTCAACACAACCAATAGATCAATCATCACATCTCAGGCCCCTCCATAGTCCCTTGGAGAGGATAGATGTCTGATCAGCCATAACAAAAGAAACGAACCTTTGTACCAGTATCGTCAATCCAGCAATAATAACCAACTAGTTACCTTTGCATAGTTTTCTCATCGCCATTCGGGAAGCTTCCATTTCATTTCATCGGCCTCTGTTTGCATTCCCACTGATGCATATATATTTTCCATGCAAACAAATGCAGATGCACACTGCCCATCCAGCTTTAAATATTGCTCAAACGCCCATCTCCCAAGTCTCACATTCCTCCATTTTCTACAAGCACCCAGAACAGTAAGAAACAGTGGAAGATGGCCAGAATGCGAAACCCTATCAAGTAAGGATGCCACCCTGCCAAAGTATCCCATACGGCCGAAAAGATCCACCATACAAGTGTAATGCTCTACTGTTGGACAAAGACAATAAATATAGCACATTTCATCAAACACCTTTTCTCCCTCCTTCAATAAGCCTACATGACTACATGCAGTTAGAAGAACAATAAAGGTAATCAAGTCTGGTACAACATTTTCTGCAACCATTCTGGCATATAGGTCCAAGGCCAAATCAGCTTCACCTAAATGAGAACATCCAGCAATCAAGGCATTCCAAGATCCAATATTCCGTGTAGGAAGCTGTAAAAACACTTCATGAGCTTTCTTGAACACCCCACATTTTGAGTACATATCCACCAATGCATTTCCAATCACTTCGTCTCTTTGCAATAGCCCTTGCTTCCTCACCTTTGTATCGATAGCTTCCCCAATATCAAGAGATCCAATAGTACCGCAAGCTTTTAAAATGTAGATATAAGTCACTGCATCTGGATAGATTCCCATGTCCTGGATCTTCTTGAAACAGTTCAAGATTTCAATATTGAACCCATGACGAGCATATCCAGATATCAGCACATTCCACGTCACAATATTTTGCAACGGAAGCTGCTGAAATAGATCTTGTGCTTTCTTTAATGCACCACATTTGCAATACATGTCAATCAGTGCAGTGCCGAGCACAACATTTTTCTGCAGTAAACCTTGTTTTCTTACTTCAGCATATATGTCTTCCCCAATCTCAAGAGAACCTGCATTGCCACAAGCTTTCAAAATGCACACATAAGATACTGCATCTGGAGAGAACCCTACAGCTTGCATATTTTTGAAGCATTTCAACGCTTCATCGTTAAGACCATGTTGGGTGTATCCAGTAATCAGGGCATTCCAAATCACGACATTGTGAGCTGGAAGTTGTTCAAAGACACTTTTTGCCCTCTCAAATGCAGCACAACAGGAGTACATCTCGACTAATGCAGTCCCAATCCTGATATCATTCTGCAATAACCCTTTCTCTCTTACTTTTACATCTATAGATTCACCGATTTCCAAGGATTCCATACTGCTACAAGCTTTCAGAATGGAAATATAACTTTCTGTATCTGGACAGACTCCATTGTCTTCCATCTCTCTAAAACATTTCAAGGCTCTGGCTGCTAGCCCTTGCTGGGCATATCCAGAAATTAGAGCGTTCCAAGCCACCACATCACGTGTTGGAAGCTGATCAAACACCTCTTGCGCTCTATCAAGTGCGCTACACTTAAAATACATGTCCACCAATGCAGTTCCAAGAATAAGATCTTTCTGTAATAAACAATCCTTTCTAATCTTTTCATGTATAGCTTCTCCGATCCCTATTGCACCTACAATGCCACAAGCTTTCAAAATACTAACATAAGTTACAGCATTTGGACAGATTCCAGCATCTTGCATCTGTTTGAAGCATTCCAATGCTTCATTACCAAGCCCATGCTGGGTATAGCCATCAATTAGCGCACTCCAAGACACCACATTTTGCACTGGAAGTTGTTCAAATACTTCCTGTGCTTTATGAGGCAGGCCACATTTGGCATACATGTCCACCAATACATTACCAAGAACTGCATCTGTCTGCAATAATCCTTGCCTTGTTACCGTTTTGTGTATATCTTCCCCAATTTCAAGGCATCCAACAATACCACAAGCTTTCAAAATACAGGCATATGTAACAGCATCTGGATAGATTCCCCCATCTTGCATCTGTTTGTAACATTTCAACGCTTCTTCACCTTGGCTATGCTGGATATATCCAGCAATCAAAGCATTCCATGTGATAACATTTTGCACAGGAAGCAGCTCGAATACCTCACGGGCTTTCTCAAGTGACCCACACTTGGAATACATGTCTATCACTGCAGTGCCGAGCACCACATCTTTCTCTAATAACCCTTTCTTTCTTATTTCAATATCTATACCTTGACCCAATTCTAGGCATCCAATAATGCTACAAGCTTTTAGGACACAGACGTAAGTTACTGCATCTGGACTTACTGCTGCATCTTGCATCTTTTTGAAGCACTGCAATGCTTGATCACCGAGCCCCTGTCGCATGTATCCATTAATCAGTACATTCCAAGATACAACATTGCGCATTGGGAGCTCTTCAAATAGCTTTTGTGCCTTCTCTAATGCATGACACTTGCAATACATGTCGACCAATGCAGTACCGATGAATAAATCTTTTTTCAATAATCCTTGCTGTCTGACCACAGCATCTATGCCTTCCCCCAACTTTATGGAGCCAACAATGCCACAAGTTTTTAAAATACACACATAACTTGCACCATCCGGACATACTCCCGCATCTTGCATTTGTCTGAAACATTTCAACGCTTCACTGCCGAGGCCTTGTTGAGCATATCCCGAAATCAAGGCATTCCAAGACACAATATCATGGGTAGGAAGCTGATCGAAAACTTTTTGTGCTTCATCAAGTGAACCACATTTGGCATATGCCATAATCAAGGCAGTGGCAATGCAAATATTCCCTGCAAGCAAGCTTTGTCCACAAAGCTCATCGTGGATCCTTTTCACTTTCACTAAGTTCTTGTCCTTCCGATATGAATTTATTAGACTCAAGATCGAACTTTGATCATGAAACTTACCTATGGAACCAAGCAATGAAGATCTCTTTAAACTTGTCTTTGGAAAGCTCAAAGGAATTTCTTTATTGCTTTACGAGCAGTTCAAATGAGTTCAACGTTGCTTACCAGCGGTCGAAATGAGTTCAGCTCTCCCTCCCTCTTTCCCTCCCCATTCCCTCCCACTTTCTCCCTCTCAATTTCTCTAACTTTCCGGGATGATCAAATCAGGCGGTATTCAAAAGAGCACGACTTTCAATCACCAGGAGGCGTACCTGGAGAGTCAACAAAACCGAGGTCATGGAGCTTATGTTTGAGGAAAGGCGGATTGAACCAAGCGTCGAGCCACAGAGCTTTCCCGGTCTGTTTGTGCTTGAAATCCGGAGACCGCTGGCTCTTCTGCGGGGCTATGTCAAGTCAATGCGCCGATCGGGACGAAGAGGGAAGCGAGAGGAATCGAGAGCGTGCGCATTGCATACCTTGCAGTGTCGGACATCCCAGAAGGCGGAGGGATCGGCGAGGAACTCGTCCCAGCGGAGCTTCGCGTCCCTGGAAAGCGGACGATCCGCCATGGGACACTGTACATACAGATCTACAGACGTCGACGCACGAGAAGATGAAGAAATGGAGGATTTCCGAGTCTACCCTCCGTAATTTGGAAAAGCAGAAAATTCATCAAAAATGGATGATGATGGTGATGGTGGTGATGATGATGATGGTGATGAGGGTGGTGGTGATGATGATGATGATGATTATGATGATGATGATGATTATGATTATGATTATGATTATGATTGTGATTATGATGATGATGATGATTGTGTGATGATGATGGCCGATACAGTGCTCCAATCACATCACTCGATGGGCAAACAATTCCTTGAAGAATGAGTAAACGATGATGATGATGTTGCTGATGATGATGATGGTGGTGGTGGTGTTGCTGCTGGTGCTGGTGATGATGATGATGGTGATGATGATGATGATGATGTTGTTGTTGTTGTTGTTGCTGCTGTTGATGATGATGATGATGATAGTGATGATGATAGTGGTGGTGGTGATGATGATGATGATGATCGTGATGATGATAGTGGTGGTGGTGATGATGATGATGATGATGATGATGATGGTCGTGATGATGATAGTGGTGGTGGTGATGATGATGATGATGATGATGATGATGATCGTGATGATGATAGTGGTGGTGGTGATGATGATGATGATGATGTTGTTGTTGTTGTTGATGCTGATGATGATGATGGTGTTGATGATGATGGTGGTGGTGGTGTTGTTGTTGATGATGATGGTGGTGGTGGTGGTGATGTTGATGATGGTGATGATGATGAAGCCATCATGTTGGGCTTATGGCAATGAATCAATGGATGACATCGCTCGAATGGGTAGCATTCCGCAGATAACATCTGCTGATCTAGCAGCTGATCGTGGGTGAGTTGATCGAGGAGGCCACCAGACGGCTGTGTTGGTTGGTTCCCTCGCCGAATCACATCGATCTGCATGCTTGCTTGCATGACTCGGTACAATGATTGATTCGCCCGTCTTGTAGCTCAAACTTCAAAGCTTGGGATCGAAAGCCTTAATCGTGATTAATCCTTCAACGGACCCCGCCAATCCCATCATTCTAGATCGGCTTCTTCCGTCATTTATATATACTTTGATTGCTTATGGATCATGATGCTTAAGATGAGTCTTTAACTGCCTTCGGGTGATAAACAATGATCTTGGCAAACCCAAATATTTCAATAGGGGGATTGCCATGGCTTACAAGGATTTCAACGCAGACCACTCCACATCCCAATCAACAACGTATTTCATATCAAATTGGTACAAAACTGGGTCCCCAATGCCCATACAAAAGCACATTAAGGTACACTATCGTTACTCAACCATACAATTCTACACCAATGTCTTCTCTATAGACATTGGACTAGACAAGCTTTCATTATCCACCAACTTGAGAGCAAGCTTGCATCAAGGGACTAGTCCATGCCTTGTCGACATCATTAATGAGCTTGAAGGAACGTATTGGGATGTTGAACTCGATTATATAAACAGGGTTCGGAAGATTAGCCATACTACTGAATCTCAACCAAGAAAAAGATATGATCGAACACATCGTTTCAGGAAAATATGCTAGTTTACAAGCATTGCTTCAGCTTTGAACCTTGCCATAGATCGAACACATCGTTTCAGGAAAATATGTTAGAGTTGGTGTTATGGCCCTTACAAGTAATTCTAAGCTGATTACATTTTCGACTTTTTAATTGAATAATTAAGATATGATTAAGCAAATGTTGTTATCCATCTCACCCTTAATTTAACGATGCGCTTGTGCTAAATATACATACAAATGTTCTTTTATTCTCAGGATTGAAAAACAGCTCTTCTCGGAGCCAAAGTCATGATTCTACTCACAGTCAAACATTCAATCATGTGAACATTTTACCACTACAGGGATGACTTCCATGCAAAATGGAAGAAGTTTTTATAATTCAATGGTCTAATTCAATGGGAATCCGATTCAAACGTCTGATCGGGAGACCAGTCCGATTCCTCGATTCCAATCAATGTAACACAGTTTTTGACCAGTTCCCCTCACCACCTGGAACGTTTCCTCTTTGAAAAAGAAAAGTCATTTGCCGTTTACTGATTCCTTGCATATTAAATTTAAACAACCCTTAACCAATCAAAGTCTGCATAGAAGAATGTGGATGAATGATGATCAGTCAATACTTCAAAGTCAATATGGGCTATATACATATATACATATGCACAAGTCCATAGAGAATCGTTCCCCGCTGTAACAACATTTTTGGTGGACAATCGGAAGCCTTAGAATCATAATCAAATAAAAAAGATTAGCTTTGGAAAGCCTTTCCATTGAACTAATTTCGATCCATCTCACATGTTTTTCTTCTTTTCTCTCTTTTTTGGTTTTTACAGATCACAAAATGTGAGAGCTCTGAAACTGCCTTATACACATTTGCTGCCAGTTTGCAGTGCACTCTTGTTTTCTGGGGGCCAATAATAATGATGTGGAATGTGGGGTTGGGTTGGGGAGTACAGCCAAGAAATAGGTTGATGATGGTTGAAATTTGAGTTTTTGGATATGGCTTCGGATCGGACCAAAGGACCAACATGTGTGTGTGTGTGTGTGTGTGTATATAGTATTATTTATATAAGTAGTAGTTTGGATATGGTGATCAAGGAGTTAAAAAGAATGATCAAGAGAAACAACGCTAAGAGGAAGTTGCGGCAAAGCCTTGAAGAGGCACGATGATGATCGTAATGTCATCCAAGTTGCCTTGATCACAAGCCTTTTGCATAAGTTTCTTGCAAGCATCGGCCTTCGAAGAAGAGAAGGAAACAGGGCCCTTTCCACGATTCGGACTAAGCATAGAATCGCAATGTTTCTTCTGTACCTTGATCGGCGGCTCCTGATGGCAATTTGACAACATCTCTCTGGCACAATCCACTGCTTCTTGATCACTCACCTGAGCAGCATATTAAGAACAAAAACATCCCTAGAAATCAGAACCTATACTAACGTTTGTTGTTGTTGTTGCAAAGTGCACAATATTCAGCATTCATCTCCCTTTTTTCCAGTTATAAAGCTAGCAAGTCAATACCTTGTCCCATAGCCCATCAGTGGCAAGAATCATGAATTCACACTCTTCTGATACCATAAGCTGTCGAACTTCAGGCTCAGCCGAAACCCATTCTTTCAGATTAGCATCGCCAAAGCCACGCGTCACAGCCAAAGTGCTTTGTAGCCTCCACACACCATTGAAGCAGTCCACATAGCCACCCTAGACATAATGTTATCACTTTTCTAATGAATACATGACTTCTCTGGATGAATACATGCAATCAGACAAAACCAAGAGCATGCTAAACAATGCATAAAGAAACATCCTTAAGCCACATCTTGTGGATGAATACATGCAGTCAGAGAAAGACAAATTGGATGCTAATGAAGGCAAACAATGACCATATATTTGGCTTCGATGAAGAAATAAAGAGGATTTACTCCCAGGAAATGCACTACCTTATCATGATGCAGTTTTTTGTGATAAGAATGAATCAAACAGTTGTGTAAGTATTGGTTGGGAGGATGTCTCACCAGGTCCTGGATACGCTGCCTTTCTATGGCATTGCTCGCTCGATGCAATGTGTTGAGGGCCTTAGCTTTTCCACCTTGGCTTAAAACAACCTTACAATCGCCCGCATTCGCCATGACAAGATGACCATCCTTCAACAAGACTGACAAAGAGCAAGCCCCACTACTCACATTCTGTCAAGAAATCCAATGCTATTAATATATTATTTCGATGGGCACTAGCAGATAGAATTTAAATATATTGGACAGTTCATCGCATTTCCAAGTCTCTTCCTGGGTTCTTGGGATCTAACTTTGTCAGAGTTTCTACTTCGGTTGACATAATAAACAGAATTAATTAAAGTTTGTAATGCTTTCAAAAAATATTGTACCTTGGCAAGGAATTCTAAATCTAACGCCATATATCCATCTTTCATGGCATCTTTTATGTTTTCAATCCCTCCCATTTGCTTCTCCATTGCCATAGAAATATGCCTCTCAAGGTTTTGCGCAGCGAAAGTGGCTGCACTTTGGCCTCCATGTCCATCGAACACACCAAAGAAAGCCTATAATCAACAAGAGCCAAAGCATCAAACTGGTTTGCATCTAAACGCAGAGAAGCATTCAACATTAAGTCTAAACACTGAATAAATCTATATCGTGTGCCCATATTTCGAAGAAATTAAACCCAATTTTCATGCCAGATTTTGACGAGAGATAAGAACAGGAGGCAGATTATTCAGCAGAACTGCTTCGAATTGATGTGTAACGAAAGTCGTGTGAGATTAACGAAGAAAAAGTCTTATTTTTCGACAAAAATGAAGGAAAATAAGCTCTTTTATATTCAAACGAAGATCAGCATACAATATTAACTCGCACAAATGAATCTTTATCGTATGCATAGATCTTCAAGAAAGAGAACCCTCCAAATTCATGCCGAAATTCGAAGAGAGATAAAGAATGCAATGCCTGCAAGCACATTAGTAGGAAAGAGATGCTCGGAAAAGACATGCAAGAAATAAGTAAGTGGAGATAAGAAAACATTGAAGAAAACTGGCTCACCTGTCCTGGCTTTCCCTGGAAATCTGTGACAGCTAAGTAAGCATCTTCCATAGATTCCTTTCTTCCTTTCTTTGCACAGACTCCATATATCTCGTTCTCATTGCTAACCATTTGAGGGCTAGAAGCTTCATGAGCAGACAATTCGAACTGCTTCGCTTTCCCAAACGATGCCAATCTTGCCAGTTGGGGTATATCCAGTTTCGTTGGCCTCTTCCTCTTGAGGATAGAAGAGCTCAACCGAGCATCCGTGGCTCGTGCTTGTTCTCTCACCTTCTCGTGCGGCTTGGGTTCTTCCCTGCGATTCTCGATGTTCTCCTTGAAATGCTCGCTTCGCCAAGACCCGCGGAAGAGGTTGGAGACCCAGGTTTTCTTCAGCGGCGACAGGCATTGTGCAGAGCTCTGGAAACGAGAAGCGGAAGAGGAAGATGAAGAAGAAGGGGAAGGGGAAAGGGAAGGAGAAGGAGGATCGGAGAGCCTATGGGTGCACTCCGCGGATAGCATCAGGTCGGAAAGAGCGGACCTCGCGAAAATGGAGTGAGAAGGGGCAGCCGGAGCGGCGGCGGCGGCGGCGTGGAGCAAGCTATGGCGGAATGGGGAGGAAGAAGAGGAAGAAGAGGAAGGAGAAGGTTGCAGGGGGGAAGCGCAAGAAGCCATTTCTTTCTTCCTTCCTTCCTTCCTGTGCTCGTTCAGAGGTTGAGGTAGGGCAAAGCAGAGCTCTGAATCAGCTGAGATTCAGAGGAAGAAACAGGGAATGCTCATGTGAATCAGGGAGCAGGAACCATGGACCTCTGGAGATATGCAGAAGAAGAAGAAGATGATGATGATGATGAAGAAGAAAACGAAGAGGAAGAAGAAGAAGAAGATGAAGAAGAAGAAGAAGAAGAAGAAGAAGAAGACGACAAGAAGAAGAAGAAGAAGAAGAGTGTTATTATATTTCTGTGCATTTCTTGTCTGTTCAAACGGTCAAAGACCTCTTCTTCTTCTTCTTTTCCACGGCCTAAAAATTTCCCCTTTTCTCTCTTCTTCTTGCCAACGGCTACCGCTAACTTGCTCCAACTCTACACTTAATTCGGGCTTTTAGGGTTTAGATCGTCTTGGTTAGGGTTTACAAATTAGGGTTTCAGAGAGTATTGGGGTTTCAGAGATTCTTAGGGTTTAGAGACTCTTGGGGTTTTAGAGATTCTTAGGGTTTAGAGATTCTTAGGGTTTAGGGATTCTTAGGGTTCACACTTCATTCGGGCTTTTCGGGTTTAGATCGTCTTGGTTAGGGTTAAGGTTTTGAGACAAATTAGGGTTTCAGAGATTCTTAGGGTTTAGAATTTCTTGGGGTTTTAGAGATTCTT
>JBBBWG010001648.1:0-34937 GCA_037176905.1 Azolla pinnata
TAAATACCAAGCTTGTATGGCCGTCCAAAGGGGTTGCTCCAACTCTTGTGAATAGAAGTTCTATTCTTGTGCCTATCCCTCTCTCTCTCTCTCTCTTGTACCTCTGCCGCCACTTCTCACCGCCTCAGATCGGAAGCCTCCTCCTTCAGATTTGATCTTCTCTTTGTTCTAATCTACCTCTTGACATCTCCAACATACTGCTGGAAGTTAGTGCCATGTTCTGCCTGACAGTCTCACCCAACATTGATGAAAGGCATGATGTTTGTCGTGGAATTCATGCTGAAGGTGAGAGATCAATGGCTTTCGTCGACAAACCTGTCGATTGAACAATGGAGATAGCTGGTCGATTCGGAGGCAAGAATATCACAGATTTCCTTTCTACCTATTGGAACGAGATGCAACAGACAAATGTCCAAGATCTAAACCAAATTTCTAGCTTTAAGCGTGTGGTGGAACCATGGATCCGAGAGCGAGTTAAGGAGATCCAAAATGAGTATGCATCTTGGGCGGAGTTCGAGACGGCACTTCTTGCTAAATATATGCTTGAAGATGCGTCAAGGATGACCTAACAGATGCTAATGAATTGGATCGAGAAGAAATCGAAGAACCTGTGTGCATTAAGAGTGTATGTGGAATTCGACTAGAAGTACAACTGACTTTCGAGAGCTGATAAACAAGATCTCAATGGAGACAAAGTCTTGCTATTCCTGAAGGTGGTGGATACAAAAGACCGACGAGAATTGAGCAGCCTTTTGGAGGACGAAACGCAACCAAACGTCTTGGTAGTGGACTAGGCGGCAATGAAGAAGGCTTGCAACCACCTTAACAAGCGTCGGCAATGGCTAGAAGAAGCTGATGTGGAGAATCCACAATTGTGGAGAAGGTGCCTATGAGGATCAAACCTAGCAAGCCGATCAACAACTTCGATAGGAAAGTGGAGTAATCTATTATCGAAGAGCTCTCCCAGAAGTTTGAAGCAGTATCACTGGCCGACTTAGGTTGACGTGAGCCCAAGGGAAAATATGTGTTTAGATGTGTATGGTGCGATAGCTTGGAACACTCACGAAGGGAGTGCGCTGACTTGTAGGACGCAATTCGCAAGCACTTCGTCTATCTAGACAGCAACATCATCCATTTGAGTGAGACCTAGAAACCTTTGCGGGTGAATTTTGGAAGAGACAGGCTAAAAAAGATCGTTGAAGAGGAACACACAAGGCATGTGGAAGCTATGCACTATGCTACATTGGCCGAGTTGGAAGAGAGAATATGAAAACAATCAAGCCAGGTGTTGGGTTTTGGTTGACAATCTTTGATTGCGAGGAGAACGGTGGAATGAATTCAGAGGACTTGAAGCTTGCTGATCGGAACATGCGATGAGTTATTGGATGGTCAGATCCAGTCACCGATAATACATGCTTTGTGGAGGTTGTGTGCAACAACTATGAAGCTCTTGTCGAAGAGAAGAGGAAAAGATCCGGTCAAGAAGATGGCAGGTAGATCAAAGCGTCCAAACACAAGTCAACAAGATGGCACATCAAAGCGTCCCAACACAAGGAACACAAGGAAAGAAAGGTAGGCGCAACCAATGCCACGAAAAGAGGTCGGAGAAAAAGCATGAAGCCCGGTGGATTGAGCCAACTTGCTTAGATGGAAGTTGATGAATTTGTGAAGAAGAGAAAAGAATGAGAAGCGCCAACTTTTTTTTTTTCCAAAATGAAGCTACTTTCCCATTAGTTAGGAAGGATTATTACATAGAGAGTCTACAAGGAGACTGATACACACATCGAGGAGACTTCCTCCGATCAAGTAAAAGAAGATGAGCCTACTTACATTGCCTTGCGGCCTAACTTAATGTAAGAAACCCTTCAATGTTTTCTAGTACAAGTCGGCTCTTGGGGCCTACACCGAAAAGAGAGGGTAGGTGAGTAGGAAACAACCATCGTGGGGGCTGGTAGTTCCACCTCGGGCCACTCCCGCCTTGCATCACCATAAGTGTGTTCCGCCATTTCTGCCAAAAGCGCAGACGGGCAGTAACCACGTCGTTAGAGTGGCTGCAAACCTCCTCCAATTGCCCTCGTAGGCAGCTAATAAGCGCGAACCATATGTCCATGATCACTTCCTCCAAGGGCCGTACCGTACCTTGGAAAACCTTGAGGCAACGCGCTTTCCATACATACCACAAGGTGAAACCTGCGATCAATATCCAGATTTCCGAAAACCTAGGGGATGCGGGCTGCAAGCCTCTTTTAAAACGGATCTTGACGATATTGCCTCTCGTGCATACGTAGCACCAACTATCCGCATTGACGACGTCCGTCCACCCTTCGACCGAGTGATCAATCCATGCCGCAGCGCTCCACGAGGCTGTTCCTTCAACTTCACATGCCGCAAGGAGGCAAGTCACTCTATCCCATATCTTTTGAGCTTGAGGGCAATGAGCAACGCCAACTTACAAACTAAGGTTCGACATCGAAAAGAAAACCAACTTGTGGAAAGTCCTTGAGGAGAAGGTTTTAGACAGCCATGTCGACCTTACTTTGAGAGAGTTGGTCAAGATCACTAAGAAGGTTTTCCAGGATACTATCATGTACCTTATAAGCGGAAGCGACAACAATCGGATGAAGAGGAGGCGAAAACTAATGTCATAATAATGGCAAGATTGGAAGATTAGGAGGAAGAAGAAGTGCTAGCGGACAGTCATTACTCTCGACCTCATTGGGCAAGAACGAAAACGAAGAGGCCAGTGAAGATTGTGGAGAAGAAAGAGACCGTGGTAGCTTTGACTGACCATAGCTCAAAGATCAACCTCATGTCTACCGAGCTCTACAAGAAAGGAAGATGGCCAATTAATACGAACCATGGATGGAAAATTCATGCGGTGATGAAGGCCATGGAGGACTTGCACAGTGCTTGCCCTAATATCAAAGTTATGATCAAAGATGTGGAGACTGATCAACACTTCTTCATGCAACACTCAGCCCACATCCTATCATACTAGGACAACCATACTAGGAATAGTGGCTTCATATATGATGTCATCAGTATCACATACCACCACTACTCCTTATACAGTACAGGTTGGAAAATAATATGCATTACGTAACAATAAAGGTTTGAAACTATTTAAGAAATATAGCATACTTAGAATATAATTATACTTTTTAAGAACAACCTACCTACTCATAATGAAATGGTAGGATGAAAGTCCCCTCCTTAGCACCAAAAATCCATGTGGTGTCAATCGTCGTAAAACCATTGGCCTCTACATTGATAGAACATTGGAGCAAACGTCCAGCAAACGTCCAACAAACTTGTCGTAAATGCATGGCAAATTGTACATCAAAATCGTGGCAAAATTTGCAACAAGCTCACGGAAAAATTTGCAACAAAATAAGTAGCAACCGCGTGGCAAAGTTTCGTGCAGCAAATTGTGCGTCAAAACAAGCAAGTAGAGATAGAAAGAAATTGGGGGTTTTTTTCCCCTAATTTCGAAATTATCCTGCTGCTACTCTTGTTGTTGTTGCTGCTCCAACTCCTCTTCCTACTCTTGCTGCTTCGTTTGTTGCTATTGCTACCCCAGCGACCCCCTGGCTGCTTGCTCCTCCTACTATAGCAACATTTCTTAGCGTTGCTACGCTTCCCCTTCAGGCTGAGCTCCTACTGCTTCATTTGCTACTGCGGTTGTTCCTGCACCCTCTAGCTGTTGTTGAACCTGTTAAACCTTTTGTTCCCCTGCTGAACTTGTTGTTGAACCTGCCTTCCCTGTTGTTCCCCTTCTGCCTGAGCTCCTGCAAAAGCCTTTGCTTCACTCTCCGTTGAACCTGTTCTTGTTCCTACTTCAAAAGTTTCACTATCTACTGCTCTTGCAATTGCTTTAGAGGTAAGTTTGAGAAATGAGACTAAATTAACTAAACGTTGCTGAAATTTGTTTGAAATTTGATAAATCTTTGCTAAATTTTTTTTGAAACTTGATCAATCCCTGTTGGAATTTTCGGATTTTACAAAAATCTAGCTAAAAGCAAACAGAAATTTTGTTGTAAACTTGAAACGTTAATAGATTTTACAGAAACTTGTCTGAAACTTGATAAATATCTACTAAATTTTGTCTAAAACTTGATCAATCTTTGCTGAAATTTTGTGATTTCACAGAAATCTAACTGAAATCTTACATAAATTTTGTTGTAAAAATCGTACTTTTGCTATAAACTCAAAATGTCAGCTGATTTTACATAAATTTGTTTGAAATATGATCACTCTGCTGAAATTTGTCTGAAACTTGATCAATTTCTGCTAAAAGTTTTTTATTTTACAGAAATCTAACAAAAAACAAATAGAAATTTTGTTGTAAACTCAAAATGTGAACTAATTTTACAGAAATTTGATCACTCTCTAATGAAATTTGTTTGAAATTTTTCTAAAATTTGACCACCCTACTGAAATTTGTCTGAAATTTGTCTAAAATTTTATCACTCTCTACTGAAATTTGTCTTAAATTTGTCTTAAATATGATCACTTTGCTGAAATTTTGGTAATTCTAGTATAAGTCAAGTATTTTGTACAAAACTATTAGAATTATGGTATTTTGTATAATTCTATTATAATTATGGTATTTTGTATAAATCTATTAATATTCTGGTATTCTATATAAATCTATTATAATACCAGTATATTGTATATGTATGTGCTAAGTCTTGTATAAATTTGGTATTTTGTGTACATCTGCTATAATTTTGTTAATTATGGTATAATTTTGGTGTTTTGTATAAAATTGTCAGAATTCTAGAATTTTGTATAATTCTGTTATAATTATGATATTTTGTATAAATTTGTTAATATTCCGGTATTCTATATCAATCTGTTATAATTTGGGTATATTGTATATATATCTATGGTAAGTCTAGTATAAATTTGGTATTTTGTGTACATTTCTTATCATTTTGTGTACATGCAGATATACATGAATATATGAATATTTATGCATATGTATGTATGCATATAAAAGTGAATATGGATCAGACATGTGCATATATAGGTGAATATACATGTATTGATAGATATACAAGTGAATTTGCATGTATGTTTCAATATACAGGTGAATGTGCTTGTATCTGTCCATTTACAAGTCAATATACATCAAAGATGTACATATATAGACGAATCTGTGTACATCTATGCATACACACATAAATATGCATGAAAAAATGAGTATTTAGATGAATATGCATGTATGTATGCATATACAGGTGAATACACTAATAATATAAGTTAATTTGCATTGCAGCAACGTCGCGGCAAAATGTGCAGTAAACATACAATTTTGTCGCATGTTTGCTGCATATTTGCTGCAAAATTGCCATAACCATACTGCAACATTGTGTCACAGGCAAGATTTGAACCTATCACCTCATTTGAAATAATAACAATCAAGGGGTCCACCCAATCAATCCAACATACAATGATCTAATATATCAACTAAATTTGAAATAAAATATATCCAATTATCTATCCATATAGAGACCAATATGCATGTATACATCTAAATATATCGATATATATATTAATATTTATAGACCAATATGAATATATTAATATTTATGCGTATATATATGTATGTATGGATATACAAGCGAATATGAAGCAAACATGTACATTATAGGTGAATATGCATGTTTGCATGGATAGACAAGTGAATTTGCATGTAGGTTTCAATATACAAGTGAATATGCTTGTATCTGCCCATTTACAAGTCAATATACATCAAACATGTACATTTATAGACAAATCTGCATATATCTATGCATACACACAAATATGCATGAAAAAATGAATATTTAGATGAATATGCATGTATGTATGCATATACAGGTAAATAAATACTAATATAAGTTAATTTGCAGCTATGTTGCAGCAAACATCGTGGCTATGTTGCAGCAAAATGTGCAATAAACATACAATTTGGCCACATGTTTGCTGTAAAATTGCCACGACCATACTGCAATATTGGTTTACCTATCACCCATTTGAAACCATCAAGTGGTCTACCCAATAAATCCAACATACAATTATGTAATATTTAGTAAATTTGTTATAAAATGATTAATATCCAATTATTTATCCATATAGAGAGCAATATGCGTGTATACCACTAAATATACATGTATATATATACATGAATATATTCATATTTATGCGCATATATAAGCGAATATGAAGCAAACATGTACATTATAGGTGAATACATACTAATATGAAGCAAACATATACATTATAGGTGAACATGCATGTGTATATACATATACAAGTGAATACATACTAATATAAGTCAATTTGCAGCTATGTTGCAGCAAACAGCGCATCTATATTACAACAAACAGTTACTGATATAAGTTAATTTGCAACTATGTTGCAGCAAACAGCAAACATATATAGGTGAATATTATGTATGTATGTATGAATGTATAGATGAAGATATATCTATGTTTTAATATACAGGTGTATATGTATGTATATATGCAGATACAGATGAATATGATCTATCTTATCTCCATATACAAGTGAATATAAATGTATATATTGATGAATATGTAGGTATGCATGCTAATAGAGATAAATATATCTTTATGTATGTATATACAGATAAATCAATGTATACAAGAGGAGAGAGACAAGTAAGAAGTGAAAATATCTTACATGAATAGTCACAGACAGACCAATACCTTGTAGTGCCCCGGCACATCTGCATGTGTGAGCCCCTCCCATTGTTCGGGACGTGGATGTAGACGTTATTGGTGTTGAGGACGGGATGATGATGTGGATGGGAGCGCCCACGTTTCACCTTCTAGAGATGATCATGCTGCTTGTGACGATATCGGCCGATCAGTTTACGCCCTCGATGACAATGGGGGGATCATAATGGTTTACTCTGGTCAAGACGTGCGACAATACCTCCTAGAGCTAGTCATAATTCATGTCCGAAATGTCTATAACCCCACAACATATAAAGATGGGGTAATCAAGCAAATCATATTTGCAATCCACACCTAGTACCCCATGCCTGAGCACTCTGTAGTGAGCTCAATATGGCTACATTGAACCATACACGTGCATATATACAAACCGTCGGAGCAATTATATCAAAGTTGCTCGCGTAGTAGTAGGCCGAGAAGCAATTGGCTTAAAGTGCTCAACATGTCGCTACATGTACAACCCAAATTGCTTCACATAGTGCAGTGAGATGGGTTAGTCATGGTGCTCAAGCTTTCAGGGCGGAGTATATAAGTATCTCGATAATTCATCAGTGTTCCCTTTATATGATTAATTGTTGTTAGGGTTGTACGTGTGACCTAGATTGCTTCACATGGTATAGTGAGATGGGTTAGCTTCGACTTTCACGGCGGAGTATGTAAGTATCTCAATAATTCACAATTGTTCTCTTTATATGATTAATTGGTATTATGTATGGTTAACCTAAACTAATTGAAATTTTTGTTTTTGTATAGATGGTGTCATTGGTCGTTGGCCGTATCCCGATAAGGAGGATTATCGACGGTACTTCATCACCCATGGACACTAAAGCGATGCACATCAACCCCGGTTCTGTAATCTATATTAAGGTTAGATATTTACAACGATTATAACCCTAGTGAGTATTGTCCGTCTCCGTAAACATTTTTGGGTTTCTTGTACAGACTTTAGTTTATTTCTATTTTCGTTAACAAAAACATTTTTTTATTCTAATAAACTTCAAGTTTTAATTTTAGTTCTATAATTTTAAAAATATGAATTTAAATATTTGGTCAATTGCCGCAAAATACTGTAGTAAACATGTAATAAAATAGCGGTAAACAACAACAAAGCACCCACAAACAACCAGCAAATGACTAGCAAACATCTAGATACATATCAGTAAACATGCAATAAATTTGCAGCAAACATGTAGTAAATAAGCATTAAAATGTCTAGCAAATGAGTAGTAAATGACCAGTTAAAACGCAACAAAATTTGTAGTAAATAAGCATCAACTTTGTAGTAAAGCTAGCGTCAAATTTGCAGTAAATAAGTGTCAAATTTGTAGTAACACTAGCGTCAAATTAGCAGTAAATCTCACATCAAATTTGCAGTAAAGCTCGCGTCAAATTTGCAGTAAATGACGCATCAAGTTTGTAGTAAATGATGTGTGAAATTTGCAGTAAATCTCATGTCAAATATGCAGTAAACCTCCTGTCCAATTTACAATAAACCTCGCGTCTAAACCACGTCAAACAAACAGTAAAGTGGTATCTTTTGTGCATCAAACAAGCAGTACAGTAAACCTCACGTCTAAACCACGTCAAACTTCACGTTAAACTTGCAGTAAATCTTGTGTCAAATTTGCAGTAAAGTGGTATCTTTTGTGCATCAAAGATATAGTAAACGTCGCGGCAAATAAGTAGTAACACTCATGTTAGTATGGCAATAAATCGAGCATCAAACAAGTAGTAAAACTCGTGTCAAAAACGCAGAAAATTTGGAGTAAAATATCCAGCAAATTCGCAATAAAATATCCAATAAATTCACGGTAAAACGAGCATCAATGAGTGTGGTAAACTTTGCGGTAAATTCGGGTAAATGGGGCATCAAAATTCATGGTGAAATTCACAGTAGAGGCACGACAAATTTTTTATATCCTCTACCGCTAACATTGCCGCGATATTGTTATTGAAATTTTGTGGAAAAAATTTCACGGTAAAATGCACAGTAAATTCCGCAATACCTTATAGTGTTATATATAACAAATAACAATTTGTGGGAGGAACGAACAGACACGAATCATGTGTATAAGGCCTTGAGGGCACATTGTATAGTTGTCAAGAAATTGTACATGTGTAATAGAGTTTACTTTGCGCAATCAAGTGTCTTGGTGTAATCTTGTGATAGCAAGTTTTGTACGATCTAGTACGAACTGTATGTACGCGTCGGAGTAAAAGTGTCTACGATTGGTGTACAACTTATCTTCTACTCGACCCAACTTTGGATAGTCTTGGTTTTTCGATCCAAAGGGCTAACATTGAGTTGAAAACACTCGGAGTTTTGTATGGTGTTGAGAAAGTAATAAATCAGAAAACATTTCCTCCTATAATCGATAATAATAAGTTATATGAATATACCATTTTCAAAAGACAAGATTTTTTTAGATGCATGGTGTGTGATCAATTGTAGTGAGGCTTGGAGATAAAAGTTGCCCGAACTTTTAAAGCTCTCTTTGATTGGATTAGTTCAATGGTCTTCTACTACAACTTATGAAAGAGGCTTTCGTCACTTAAATATAATAAAGAATAAGTTTCAAAATAAGTTAAAGAGAGATGTGGTGGATGTTTTGATTTGCATATCGGTTGAAGGACCACTTCCATGCTAGCACTGATTTATGGCGACAAAGCAAGGCATATCGTGATATTTCACAAGAATTCCTCTTACTGATTATGCCTCGCTTGTTTTATTGTTCGAGAGCTAAACCATATTTAGGTTTCTTACTAGGAAGGACATTAGTGGGTTCTTCTAACTTTTTCTTGCCAAAATTTTGTTGAGTTGCCTTATCATTCTTGACAAAAACTCTATCCTTAACAACTAAGGGTATACCTACATCTAAGACTTGATTTCCAAACCAAAGTTATCTCAGTTGCTTCAGTAAGAGTTATACATTTCTCTCTAGGCACTCATGGTTGAAGAAAATCTTTCAAAGTTGCAAATTATAGTCAAATATTTACTTTGGTATTATAACTTGCAAATTATAGTAAATTGTTTACTTCGGTATTATAATACTTTGGATAATCTCTCTATATTGGACTGCATATTCATGCATTAATAAGTTTCATTACATGACAAAAAACCAAACATTAAGAGACTCATTGCTCTTATTGGGAGGACCAAAATTATTGATAAACGTGATCTTGGATCATTATATGACTTAGGTACTTGATTAGCTTTAACTACTTTCTTCCACTACCTATGAGTTACATCTAATAAGTAAAATGATTTATGTTCAATGTGTTTTTCATCGTTTGTGATCTCACACATTTGAAAAGTTTGTTATGTTCTAGAAAGTTTTGGAACTTTCTAGTTACATGCATGCATGTAATCTTAGAAATTTCTCTATCAATGTGCATAGCCCAAATACTTGTATAAATGCAAAGGTTCATCATGCTCAGGTGAAAACATTAGTTACAAAATTTATATTTCAACTTCTTTTATGTCATGCCTCTCTATTCCTCGGTATCTTGTCCCTCAACAATATATTATCTATCAGTATCTTATCTCTTGCATTAGCTCTACTCTACTCTATCTGCTATCAATTTATGACAACTTAATCTTGAAACGCTTATTATCAAGAGGCAGCCTGATATTCAAAAAATTAGGCAATGCGAATTAGAATCAAGAGCACATACCTTATCATTTTTCAAAACTCTTTGTCAAGCTACAATCAAGAGCACACAAATCGTAGTCTACTCCTTTTACTCTCTTGCTTCTCTTTGACAAGCTAATTGAATTGCAATATACATTCCTTGCAAGTTATGTTTATGATTATTGTTTCCTTTGTATAGTACGTATGTTTGTCTTTCAGCTCTTTGACACGGTTCATGCGAACATCACATGAATGTGCTGTTAATTTTTGTCGTACCCCCATAATAAAAAGAAGTCTTCGATATACAAACAGTTTGGTCTATCTTATGGGCCATATCTACCTGAAAAAACCTTAAAATGTCATTCTTTCTGTTAATAACTAGATTAGTAACAATAATGATCATACTAACAACACCAGAATCTAGCTGAAGTTGTCCCAAATATCTCTAAACAGCAACACCTTTTGAGGTTCAAAATTGTCCACATTCTTTAGTCTTACCACCCTTGATTGATGCGATGATTGAACTAGAATATCACTGAGAATATGCAAGTAGATTAGTAAGTGCTTCTATAATGACAACTGTTGTGAGCTGTACTCGGCGCAAGTAAAACTATCGGTCTAGATGTTTGAGATGTGGTATGCCATCTCCAAAATTTTTATTGTTCCATGACCAAGTCCTCGTGAGTGGAGATTCGAGTAAAACGAATAATCATCTGTATTATGCCAAATATGCCTACTTATCATCAATAAACTCTCATTTGTGTGTGTCGTTAGATGGAGAATAAGCCACAGTAAAAATATCATTCAAATCAATAGAATGAATGTAGCTTGGTAAAAAATTGACAAAAGTTCTAGACAGCTTGATAATTCAATCATCAACATCTTCTTCATGGATCATCCATCATCATCATCCTGAATCACAAATTAATCCATCCATCTCTCCAGCACATCATCATCACCATCATCACCACGCCAATATGTTTGTGTTGTGGCGATGAGTCGATCATGAGTCCATTCATCACCATCATCCTAAAATCGTAAATCAGTGTCTCCATCCATCCATCCATCCATCCATCATCGCCACGACCACACCATCAACATCATCATCTTGTGTGTATGGTGACGAGTCAATCATCAACATCGTCATGAATCATGAGTCCATCCATCATGACCATCATCATCGAGGGGGCAGGCTGATGGTGGGTGATGAGGCAATCAAACAACATCATCATGGATGAGCAGAGTCTATCATCAGCTTTGACATCTATTCTACGTGTGTGTGATCAACCAATCATCGGTGATTTAGGAGTCCATCCATCCATCCATCCATTCATCATCACCACCCTCATCACCACCATCACAGCCATCATCATCACCACCATCATCATCATCACCACCACCACCACCATCATCACCATCACCACCATCATCATCATCACCACCATCACCACCATCACCATCATCATCACCACCACCATGGTGATCATCATGATCACCATCACCATCACCATAAGCACCCTCACCCGCAACAGCACCACCACCACCACCACCACCATCACCATGATCATCATTGCCCCCTTCTCCATCATCACCATAAGCAGCCTCATCATATCATCATCGGCGCCAGCACCACGTCACCACCATCACCGTCACCACCATCACCACCATCACCATAAGCACTCTCATCATATTATCATCACCACCACTGCCATCATCATCGATCACCACCATCATAACCATCTTCACCATCATCATATCATGATCACCACCACCATCATCATTATCGTCACCATCACCAGCTTTCATGACCATGATGATGATGATGGTGATGATGGTGATGGTGGTGATGAGTGTGAAAACAGATGAAAGCAGAGGAAACCTTGTACTTGTTGAAGTGTGAAATCATCGTCTTCTTCTTCTTCTTCTCCCTCTTCTCTGCAGATCGTCATCGTCTTCTTCTTCTTCTTCTTCTTCTTCTTCTGCTTCTTCTGCTGCTGCTGCCGCTGCCATTTCTCTGAGCTGGAGATCGCCATATCCATGGCCATCTTCTGCTTCCCCGCGAGCTTCCACCTTCTCCGAGCCTCCCCTGCTCCTTCAGCGCCGCCCCTCAAACCACCGCAGTGAACCTCGCCCCGCAAAGTCGACCGATCTAAGCTTCTTTACCCCTTTCCTTCTCCTCCCCCTTCTCCCTCCTCCTCCGTCTCCATGCCCCTCTGATCTGAATTCCCTCCATGCTTTCAGAAGACTGATTCGCAGGTACAACCCCCCCAAACCCTGTCGAAGAAGTAGCTCTTCGAAAACCAACCGCAGATAATGGCTCTGTGCTCTCTCTCTTCTTTGTAACTGCTCCTCTCCTGAGAGGAAAGACGAATCTCTCGCCCCTCTCCGAGAGAGACCTTCTCCTCCGAAGGCACACAATTAGGTATGCATCCCTCGCCTCTTTTTGTTTCCCTGTTTGCTCTCTGCTTCCTCCCATTCCCCTTCTTCTCCTCTTCCTATGCTCGCTATGTATGTCCGAGTATCGATCGGCTCACTCACTCAATGGTCCCCTTCCCTGAAATTTTGCGGTTCAGAGAGCAGGTGAAAAGAAACAGGTAATTTTGTCGGGCAGAGAGGATGGATCGCTCTGTATCCTTTGCTTCTCTTTCTGTTCTCTCCTCCCCCCCCCCTTTCTTTGTACGATCAGTGTGTCGAATTCTGGATCCGTATTGGTTCCTGCAGAGTCTATTGCTTTCTAAGTAGGAAGGCGCAAACTGAAGCTTAATTGTTGACAGGAATTGTCTATTGTCGAAGGATTAGGGTTTATTTCCCCATTTCTTGCGTACGTGTATGATCTGTGTGAAATGATTCCTGCAGAGACTATTGTTTTCTTCATAGGAATATGCAAATGGAAGCTTTCATCGTCGACAGAAATGGTTGATTCTTGAAGATGTAGGGCTATTTCAATCTTTTCCGATACTATTTCCCTTCTTTTCCATGCCTGTAAGCATGTATGATCAAATGTGAATTTTGATGAATTCTGCTCCTTTTTCTCCCTCCATTTAGGTCATAGATTAGAAATTGAGCAAGCAGAGAAAACCCTACTGTTAAAACAGGTATGATGATGTACCATCAACCTCATCTTTGTTATGTTGAACCTGCTCATTTGAAATTCTGGGACATGTCTGTTACCTTTCCTCTTCCCATTGTATGATCATTTTTCCTGAATTCTTTCAGAAAACAGCCCCTAAGGAAGATGATAAAAACATATGCCTTTGCCTCGGAGAAATGATGAGAAAATCCAAAGTTTTCCATACTTCAATGGTGTCCTTTCAAAGGTGTTACAGGGGCCTCCTTCTGTTTGACACCTTTGTCTCTCTTTCCCTTCTCCTCTCTGGTTTCTGGTAGTGAGTATCCATAAAATTTTGGTCAAAAACATTATAATGATTGCTGTGCAGCGCAGAAACTCAGGCTCCAGAGTGCAAATGAACAGAAAGTTTCCGTTATCGAAATTGATGTAACAGATATTTAGGGTTTCTCTATCTGTCTTGAAGTTTCTCTGTCAAGTTTCTGGGCATCTAGTGAAATTCTGGTGTTGAAAAATTTTGCATCTTTGCAAACTTATGTCTGAGTTTCTCCCGTGATTCTGCGATGAGAGCTTTGATAGATACTATTACGGTGATTTTTTTTCCAGATTTCACCTCTGCTTCCACATGTAGTTTAAAAACTTAAAATCTTTTTTAAATTCGTGAAGTATTTGTTAGTTTTCCTCCCCTGCCATTTCTGATGAAATTTGTCTGGTACACAGCTGACTTTGGCGTTGTCGAAGGGAAGAAGAAGATGTTTCTTCCCCTTCGTTTCTGTGTTTCTTTTGTGATTTTTTTATGAGGTTTGATCAATATGATGAAATTTTTAACATATTTTGGGTCTTATTAAACTTGTTAATTTGAGATCTTGACGCATCTACGGGAGGGACACATCCTGTTTTTTGTGAACTTCTTCTTAAGTGTTGATATGGGATGGAATTCGGCAGACACACAATTGGCTATTTGTGCTTGAGATCTTGGAAGATGTAGGGGAGAAAGAAATCATTGTGCTCAACCAGCTTGTAAAATCTGACTGAAATTTCCTCTGCTCATATGATGCTTTGCAGATACGATGGAGCTGTATGGGTTCTCTCAGCTCAAATCCATTCCGTTTGAGAATTTCAATGCAGATAAGGAAAGAACAAACCATGGAATTCTGCAGGAGCGTTTCATGGGTTTGTGATGAAATTCGTCAAAGGTAGGAAGACGCAGCTGCTTGCTTTGAGAACTTGGCGGGCTCTTAAGAGGGGGAAGGGGGGAGACTGGGGGGTTGGGGAGGGAAAGAATCAGTCGTGTGCACCATGTGAAAGCCTCTCTTTACCATTGGCTATGAAGATCGAGAGCAAGAGCGAGTAGTTGTTGATACGCCTTGCTGAAGCTTTTCTGTGTAAATGTGTGTGTGTGTGGAATAGCTTGTGGGAAGCCATGTCACAGAAGGATGAACTTGATGATGATGATGATGGGTCCGACTCATCTTCTACAGAAGATGTAAGTGAGGAGGAATCACAAGACTCCTTAACAATGGGGGATGAGACGGCTCCCTCCACCAACTTTACAAATCTTTCATCGTATGCTGGCTCTGGCTCTGGCTCTGGTGATGGAGCTACCATGAAACCACCTTACCTGACAGGAACCCATGACAAAGATAACCTGATTATGGGAAGAGTGCAGCTGTCGTCGTCATCACAAGGTTTTACGAGTGCTCACAATGAAGATGAGAAAAAGAAAGAGCATAAGAAGAGATCGAAGAATTGGACTCGAGCTGAGACCTTGAAGCTGATCAAGGCGAGAAGTGAGCTTGATGAGAGGTTCCGAAGAAGCGGTCGGAAAGTCCCGCTGTGGGATGAGATCGCTCTTTCCTTGCAAAGAGCGAATTTCTCTCGCGATGGCCAGCAATGCAAAGACAAGTGGGAGAAGCTCACTGCAGGGTACAAAGAGGTCCGAGATGGTTCTCGAGAGAAAGAAGATCATCCTTTCTATGAAGAGCTCCATTCTTTGCTTTCATGGAAATCTTACAAAAGAGAGAATGAAGATGGGCTTCACACCATGCGAAGAGACGATGCACCAGGGCCCAGCAGTGATGGAAATGCTGCAAAGCGTGTGAAATTCGAGCTTGGAAATGACCATAATGTGAATACCTGGGGTCCAGCAGGGCCATCCTTTGGGGTGAACAGCAATAACAATAACAATAACAGTAATTACAACCAAGGGGAGATTCCCATGGATCCGAGAGATTCTTGGAGACGGGAACATGTATCTCCGATGAAGTCGAGGATTAGTCATAACAATATTAGTAGTAGCAGTAGTAGAGGAGAGAGCTGCTCTTTGCTCGACCTCGAGGCCGTACAAGAGCTCCTCGATGCTGTCATCAGCAAGCAGCAGATGTTTTTCAAAGAGCTGCTGGATGCGGTAGACAGGAAAGAGCAGCTGATAGAGCAGATGAGGTATGAAAGGGAAGAGAAGTGGAGAGCAGAGGAGCGTGCGCAGCGATATGCGTTCAATAATGCGATGATCGTGCTGACACAAAGGCTGTTAGGAGACAAGCCTCCTCCTCCTCCCCCTCCCCCTCCTCCTCCTCCTCCCCCTCCTCCTCCTCCGATGGCTTCGAATGCTACAGTTCTTTCTTCTCCGATGAACACGATGATGACAACAGCCGTGTCATCTCCACCGATGATGGCAATGGTTACGAGCAATGGGCTTCTCTTGAACCCAAAGAAGAGGTCTAAGAACTGGAAGAAATCGGAGGTCTTTACGCTCATCAAGCTGCGGAGGGATATGGAGAGCCGCTTCCTGCAGTCTACCAGGAGAGCTGGCCTTTGGGAAGAGATGGGCGAGAAGCTGGCGTCAATGGGCATTCAAAGGGATGGGAAACAGTGCCGCGAGAAATGGGATAAGCTCATGGCTGAATACAAAGACGTGATTGATGGTCGGAAAGATAGGGAAGAGAGCCCCTACTTCAAGGAGCTCTCCACATTCATGAAGAAAGTCAAGGAAACCGAAGAAGCGAATTCTTCACTGGAGGTGATGATCCTTCAGAATAAGGAGCCAGAGGAAGTGGTGGCTGTAGATGCAACAAACTACCCCATTTCATCATGAGATAACTTCAAAAAACAAAATGTCAAGGAAACCGAAGAAGCGAATTCTTCACTGGAGGTGATGATCCTTCAGAATAAGGAGCCAGAGGAGGTGGTGGCTGTAGATGCAACAAACTACCCCATTTCATCATGAGATTTCTTCAAAAAACAAAAAAAGGGAA
The DNA here is from genome assembly GCA_037176905.1 of Azolla pinnata. NCBI lineage: Eukaryota > Viridiplantae > Streptophyta > Polypodiopsida > Salviniales > Salviniaceae > Azolla > Azolla pinnata. The sequence goes on from JBBBWG010001648.1 coordinate 16,700, forward strand.
AAGACACAAAAAGATTGCTGAACAACAACATTTTGTCTGCGTCAACAACTACATCGCATGGGTCTCTTGTTACGGCATCTCTAACAGAACGAGATCTCATCGACAATAAGAAAAAGTAAGAAAAGCAAGAGAGTCGAAACAATCTGAAACACCAGCCATTGTTTATATATATGTTTATGATGGCGGTAAAAAAAACATTTTTATCTCATAGCGAGGTCTTTCTTGGATGGGCAGGTTTCAGGTTTAGGGTTTAGTTTATAGGTTTAGGCTTTAGTTTTAGAGATGTTTTTCTTTCTTTTACCTTGTACAACTACAGGATTCGATATGTCCAGGAACAGATACACATGATGGGATAATGTTCGCCGTGATTTCTCCACTCTTTTCCAGATAGAGGAATGCATTCTTGTAGGCAAAAGAAACAGGCAAGTTATTATATATATAGATCTATATAAATATATGTGCTATATATATATTTGTATTCATGTCCAAAGAATTTGAGAAGCTGCGTAAAAACTATATGCTAGAAATTTAACTGTGTACTTCTTGTTGTCTATGAAGAAGGCTTATAAGTTAAATGCTATATTCCCATTCTTATTTTTGACTGTTAAACGGAAAAATAGCAAAAGCCTGCTACTTGTTAATCTTGTTCTTGACTGTGGATCTCATTTATTTCTTTTACTATCGAGTTAAGTATGAAGATTTCTATATTGTGGGATCTAACTAAAGTTTTCTCACTGTATGAACTTTGGGTATGTGTACATTGACTCAGGAATGCAGATCAGGATAACTATGGAAGTAGAGATTGTGTAGAACAACACCTGGTTAAGGTGTACAATAACTCAGGAATGCAGAGCGTAAATGTATGGGGCATCTCTCATGTATGGCCAATGAAATCAGTGAAATATGTGAGAATACCATCATTTGAAACTTTTCTGAATAACACTTCCAAATTGACGCCATCCCTTTGGTTTCCAATCAATAGTTCGCTCAGCCATGTATATTTGTGACTAATATCTTTTGACCTTACCCTAGCTTTCAGGATTTCAGACTTCAATTTGCTAATGCGTTTTGCACTGGTGAATTTCGAATTTCAAATCCTTTTTAATATATATGTAGTTTGCAGCACTGATGCATTGTACAGATTCGTCGCATCCAGCTGTAATCTTCAGAAACAATTTTTATATTAAAGGCACATTAATGCAATCAACCAAAACAATTTCTACCGAATTACATGTTCTAACAAAAGAAAAAACTATCGATGTTTTGTGGTTTTTGCTTACGAATCCACTTTATGGCCGTTAATTGCAAAGAACTAGCAAGAAAACTTTATGATAACGCAATTCGTGCGTATCAAAAAGAAGAATATGAGACATTTCGGACAATAAATTTGAAGGACAAAAGTATGGGATTCTTGCAACAGCTCGAATAAAGAGGGTATATACTTGTACATATGATTCAAGAAAGACAAATCAGCAGTTCACTTTTTCAGAGAGGACGAACATCTTTCTTGCATGTCTGTTGTTATTATAAAACTTGCTGCTAAGGCCCAGGAGGAGAATTATTCTTAAAATTGTGTTAAATCTATAGCAATATACTTGAGTTTCCTGAGTGTGGGCCATCGCTGTTAACTCAACCTCCTAGCATTTTGCTCAGATCAATCAGCCTTTACTCCAAGTAAAGTTATTTTCCTCGACAAAAAAAGATTGATTGAGCAAGAGTGGTGAACTGAAACTAGGATAGTGACAGTGTTATAATAGTGTTACGAATCAAGCATCATCGAGCGCAGCAACGCCAGGTAAAACCTTCCCTTCTAATAACTCCAGACTCGCTCCACCACCAGTGGATATGTGGCTTACCTTGTCAGCTACACCCACTTTCTCTACTGCAGCAACAGAATCACCTCCTCCAACAATAGTAGTAACACCATTCCCAGTCAATTCAGCTAACTTTTTCGCAACAGCCTGGAATGGTAACACACAAAAAAATATGATGGCTTCCTATGAATCCGAAGCAATATTGATCGCACCAAATTACAGCTTAAACACATATGCTTTTGATTATGAGAAGAACAGGCAGAAATCATAAGAGTTTCCCCAGACTGGAACTTTCAAAGCCTCAAAAACATGTATCACATTCGAAGGGCTGACAGTAAAGACAGGGTCAATGAACTATCTTAATCATTGAGGTTAAACATAGTTTTCCAAATGCCCTCTTAAATTGAGGTTACCCAAATTTGCAATTAGTTTTTTAATGGTTGATTTTTTTATTAAGCATCAAGTTCCATAAACTCGAGACACAAACACCTACCATTGAGAGAGAAACTGAAAGAAAATCACACATAGCTAGAACAAGAAAGCAAGAGGAGGTAAAACACACCTCAGTGCCCAAAGCAAACTTCTCAAACTCGAAAACTCCCATTGGGCCATTCCAGATCACCGTTTTTGTAGTGTCCAATACCTCACTGAAGTTCTTGATAGAGTCAGGACCAATGTCCAAACCCATCCATCCATCTGGAATAGCTGAGGCAGGAACAACCTACAAGAAAGGAACACCTTAAATTTTGCATCAAAGCTTCCGCAGATTATATTCATTACAGTGAGAGAAATGACTCGATATTGTGAAGAAAATACTGTTCAACAACATATCGTCACTAGTACCTTGCTGTCAGCATCAGGAGCAAACTTATCAGCTATAACCACATCAGTTGGCAATAGAAGAGAGATGCCTTTAGCCTGGGCTTTCTTAATAAGGTCTGTGGCAAGTTCCAACTTGTCATCTTCTACCAAGGAAGCACCTACTGACAAACCTTGAGCTTTATAAAATGTAAAGATCATTCCACCACCCAGCAAAAGAATATCACATTTCTCCAGCAGAGCTTCGATCACTCCTATTTTTGAAGAAACTTTAGACCCTCCAATTATGGCTGCGAATGGCCGAGTGGGGTTGGAGATGGCACCGACCAAATAGTCTAGTTCCTATGTTCATTAAAATATCGGTAAAGAAAAGTCTATGTCACTGTAGATGCAAAATGAGAAACTGTACATATGTGGTTCCTACATATCAACCACAACCAATTATACAACTGAGAAAGAGAGAACATTGTGACAAAACATCAAGAGAAGGATGTGAGAACAAACCAAAGATCTTTCTACCTAAAAAACATACCAACTCAATAAGTCTATGAGGAATAGATGATTCTGCAGTGGCCAATGCTAATAGAAATACACAAGAATAACAGATGCAAGTTGTGAGAACATTGGCTGACTACTATCTAGAAGCCATCACAATTAATCCTATTCCAATTTTATACCACTTTTACACCACAAAGTTTAATAATGCATCCCTTTCCCCTCCTTCTTGCAATTACAAATGGGGCTATTTGAGCACTTACATAATCATCCCACCTCCTCTCTCGCTCTCTGGCGATCCAGTTTATGATTATTTGGGCAATTACATGACCAAATTAATCCCTGAAATCAAGCGTAGCAGTAATTGGGCAATTACATGGCCGATCCATCCCCTTTATCCCTCTTTCTTGCAATCGAATATAACATTATTCTGTCAATTACATTACCAATGCATCCTACCTCTCTATTTTTGAAATTTGAAACTCACTAGAAGGGCACTTGGGAGATAACAAAAACTATGGAACATTTGGAGGGAAACAAAAGAGGGTGATCTCGAAGTATTTTATCCCTCAAGCAAATCAAAGCTGCAAGATCCATGGAGACAGATGCGACAGTGCAGATAAGATCCACAAACAATCCAAGGGTGGATTTCTTACCTTTTGGAGAAGAAATCCAGCAACACAAGGGCTGAGATATTTGGTTACACCCTCAGTCGAGGCATGAGCTCTATGCGCTGTACCGAATGCATCATTCACATAGAGATCTGCAACTGAAGCCAGCTTCTTGGCATGTTCCGGATCATTCTTCTCTTCTTCTTTGTAGAACCTCACATTCTCTAGCAGCAGAACATCACCATCTTTCAGAAGGGCTACCTTCTTCTCCACTTCGTCTCCAATCGAATCATCTGCCTTCTCCACCTGCCTCAGATCGAAATCACCCAAGTGGTTCAAAATCGCCCCATCGCATGACAGCGTGTTTCTTATAACTTGACAAGAGCGATAAAGTCAGGTGAAGTGCAGTGATTATATACCTTAACTCCCAGAAGCTCGGAGAGCCTAGGAACTAACGGAGTCAAACGATACTTTTCCGTCACACCCTTAGGACGTCCCTGCTCGGTTTTTCAGACAGGAAAAAATTAACTTTAACTTACCAGCACTTTGACGTAATGCAAGGATTTTCAAATACTTACACATCACAGAGTAAGGAAAAAAATGCCGATTCCTAGGCAATGCATACATGGGCAATAACAAAACCCCAATGGTAAACAAAAAACCAGTAACTTTATTATGCTTCTACCTTCTGCTTAGGTCCAATCAATGACCAAAACCCTAAAACCTAAACAATACACACGTACATACAACAACGTAATTGACAAACAAAAAATTCAAATATTTGAATTATATTTCCATCTTCTTCTGTGGTCCAATCAAGCGTCAAACCTAAACCCTAAGCGATAAATCCAATAGCATTACAACGCCCGATGATACGCAGAAAACACAGAATTTGCATGCTTTATTTTCAGCGTCGATCTGATGGAGAACTAGACCCCCAACCTTCAACTCTATTTATTGCATTACAAAGCCTGATGAAATGCAGAGAACATAGAATTTGCATGCTTTATTTTCTGCGTCGGTCTGATGGAGGACTAGACCCCCAACCTTCAACTCGAAAGGAAGGATATGCACACACATGCGTATAACAAATCCTAAACGATAAATAAAGGAAATCAAGAATCTGTTTACTTTATCTTCCACCCTGGTCCGATCAAGGACAAAATCCTGAATCCACGGATAACACAAAGATAGACCTTCCAGGAAACAAGAAGATCAAGGACTAATCCCTAAACCCGTATAATACGAGCGACAGATCTTACCTGGGGAAAAGGATACTCCAGGACGAATCAGGAAAGAAGAGGCGGAATAAATCCATTAAAAGAAAAGAAACGAGAGGAAGCGGAAAAGAGAAAGGAAATGAAACCAGGTGAGTGGTGAGGATGATCTTGGCGCCATGATCGATGAGATACTTGATGGTGGGCACTGCAGCTCTTATCCTGGTGTCGTCTGTGATATGGAACTTGTCATCGAGGGGCACATTCAGATCCACTCGCACAAGCACCCTCTTCCCTCTCAGATCCTTCTCCCCGAGATCTCCCACGCTCCTCTTCTTCTGCTGCGGCTGCGGCTGCGGCTGCGGCTGCTTCTCGTCCGCCATGGACACGACGAGTGCGGCATTCCTTCCTGCGCTACGCCAGACGAGGGGGGCGGTGCGGAGGAGTTGGGACTGGGAAGCGATGGAGCTGTGGGAGGAGGAAAGAAGGGAAGAGAGGCGGAGGAAGGCACGGGGCTGTCGAAGCGGCAGAGAAGAAGACGAAGGAGGAGGAGGAGAGGAGGTGAAGGAAGGAGAAGGGAGCTTGAAGGAGATCGCCATGATCGGAGCGATGGAGCAGAGATCGATCGATCGATCGATCGTCGATTCGGTCGGGGAAAATCAGAGCAACTCAGAGCAGAGAGATGGAGAAGACAAAGCATCAAATGCATGCGACGCGTTGATCGGAAGCTGTCTTAACAACCCTAAAACCTGCTCTTAAGAGCCCTGAAACCCTAAAACCCTAAACCCTAAACCCTAAAACCCTGCCCTTGAAACCTTGTCTTAAGAGCCCTGAAACCCTAAACCCTAAACCCTAAAACCTTGCCCCTGAAACCTTGTCTTAAGAGCCCTGAAACCCTGAAACCTTGTCTTAAGAGCCCTGAAACCCTAAACCCTAAACCCTAAAACCCTGCCCCTGAAACTTTGTCTTAAGAGCCCTGAAACCCTAAAACCCTGCCCCTGAAACCTTGTCTTACGAGCCTTGAAACCCTAAACCGTAAAACCCTGCCCCTGAAACCTTGTCTTAAGAGCCCTGAAACCCTAAACCCTAAAACCTTGCCCCTGAAACCTTGTCTTAAGACAAAAGAAATCAATGCATGCTACGTGTTGATCAGAAACCCTAATAAAAAACCCCAAAACCCTGTCTTCAACAACCCTAGACCCCGAAACCTTGTCTTACAACAAAAATCGATGCGTGTTATGCGTTGATCGAAACCCTAATCACACCATAAACCCTGTCGTCGTAACAACCCTAAACCTATGCCTTTGCACAAAAATCAACGCATGTATCGATCGAAACCCTGATCAGACCCTGCATCATGTCATAAGAACCCTAAAAAACCCTCACTTAAGACAAGAGTCGATGCATGTTGATCTAAACTTTGTCTTAAGAACCCGGAAACCCTAACTTAAGAGCCCTAGAACCTTGTCTTAAGAAACTTGAACCCCTGTCTTAAGAACCCTGAAACCCTGTCTTAGGAACCCTAAACCCAGAAACCCTAAATCACCCGATAACTAAGTACATTGGTCAGGGCCAAAGCAAACCCTAATCAACCCGACCTTGCACCCTTTTCGTAAACCCTAACCCTAGATCGATGTGGGATGTAAAACAACAGACCCTAGACCTTGAAACCCTAAATTCCAAACGCTGACCCACCTGATAAGTGAGTGCATGGGCAAAGAAGCAAACCCTAATCAACCCAACCCTGAACCCGGTTCCTAAACCCTTCGACCTAGGATGAAACAAAAGCGCAGTTCCAATCCGAGGTTTTTTTTCTTTTTTACCGAATCGGTCCAGAAGAATCTGGAGTCAAAACGGAAGCAGACATGCTGCCCCACAAGCCAAGGCCGGACAACAAAGATGAATGTATGGACTTCTCGTCAAGGATGTGGTAAAACAAACAAAAAAGTCGACGGAAGTGTGTGTTATATATGGTCCCTGACTCCCTGCATGCATGTCCAAAGTCGCTCTGCGTTGCGAATTCGTGCCATGTATCAGTGGTCCGAACCCTGGCTTCTCAACTCAACCATGGTTAGGTTAGCACGGAGTTCCCCTTTCTTTTTAATCGAGGTTATTAGTTTTTTACTCGTGGTCCCATTAACCATGATTAGCTTCTTGCCAGGGTTTTTTAGTATGGCCATCAAAATCTGAGACGCGGAAACAACTTGCACTCACGATAGCAAAAGCGCATTCTGTAAATAAAACACGGTCTAGAATATTACGACGTATTCTACACGTATTTAACCGTTTGAAGCTGTCGAAATTTCAAGCCGAAATTATAAATATTAAGCAGTAATTTTACTAGGGCCAGACTGTTTTGTCTCGAAAGTGAATATTAGTCGTTCCATGAGCATAAAATTTAAAATTCTACAAGTTTACTGATGCCAAGAAATGGAATCTGAAAAATTTTAGTGTATGAAGGCTTGATTAATTGTAATTAAGTGAAATTGTTAACATACTTTGAATTTTAACGTATTTAACAACTATATGCTGAAATACATATCCTAAGTATTTAGAAGTTTTCTATTAAATACTTTTAAAATACGTAGCATATGTACTTAGTACTGTACATGTGCGAGATGCTACGTGTGTAATAACATTACAAAAACTGGACTATTTACAGAGGTCTCAAGCACACTTGAATTGTGGGACAACTGTTCAGAATAGAGCCATCAGAACAATTCCAGCTCTGCTTGCTAGCTCTCTAGCCCCCTCTTCCTATTTTTTTCCCCCAAGCTGCTTTTTTCTGCGCTTCTTCGATCGAGGAAATCGATGCTGGCCCATGTTGAAGTGCCACTCTCTTTGTCCGACACACGCGGTTTATACAAATCTCTCTCCCTCTACTAGTCTTCGAAGTTTATCTGGCGATTATCATAAGATGGTTTTGTTTTCTTTATTTCTCCGCTTCTTTTACACGTGTCTTCATGACTATTGTGCTTGCCCAAGGGTCACACACTCCACATCATCGATCGGCTCTTCAAAAGGAGCGCCCACCACCATCAGGCACCGAAACCCTTTGCGTATTTTGCCTACATTAATTAAAAGCAACAGTCTTTCTCAGTTGTCGTCAAAGTCGGAGCACATTGGCTTTGGATATGCTCGAGTACAATGCTCCTGAGGTTTGACTGAATTTCATTATGAAATTTTGGTTGATCCTTTTTTTTTCCCCTTTTTCCAAACTTAAGATACTACATTAGTTAAAAAAGAAACTGGATAAATGAGTGTTCGCTTGCCCCTTGTTGCACTACACAACAAAAGTATATATATATCGGAAAGAACTTACAATGAGGATCCATTAGATCTCTCTCTATACAATTATAGGTCGAAATTTCGGTTGCTCTTGAATTTATCCTTTTTGTATCACTTATAAGTGTAAAAACCTGCTTGTGCAGTTACTTTATCTCAAAATCCGTTTTCAGTATCCCCGCATACAAGAGCACTCGAATATTATCCATCGCGCGATGAGGATCCATTGGATCGCTATATACAACTATATGTCGAAGTTTCGGTTGATCTTGCATTTATCCTGTTTGCATAAGTGCAAAAAACCTGCTTGTATAGGTATTTAATCTCGAAATTAGTAAATTTGAGTATCCCACATACAAGAGCACTCGATCATTATCCGTCACAAAGATTGAAAAGAAAGCACGTTTAATAGAACATAATTAATATATTCATCGAGCCAAGCCGAAACATGATCAAATCATAAAGAGACATACACAATTATATTTACAAAGCATCATGCTATAACCATAGTTCGTAATATTTGCACACTTGTTAAATATCATACGTGGATAGACAAATGAGTAATGAATGCGAATGATGATACGGATATAAATCTTTGTCTTTTTAAAATTATTTTGCTACTTAAACTGAGATCAGTGGTAAGGTTTATGGTTATCACCTTATGAAACAAGGTCCAAATCCCTTTGTTTCAATTATTTTCTTCTCCCCAATCCTCACAAAATCTTGCCTCCCTCACACTCTCTTCTCTCTCTATCTCTTTGGCGAATGGTTCTTAGTGTCTCTTTCGATGCTCGAATTATTGTTCCATTCTCAAATGTGAATGCATATAAGAATGTGAATGTTACGAACCATAACTATAATAACTAACAAATCGAAGAAAAATGCGGTAGGAGAAGTTCGACTTGTATATTAGATTAATGGGAGAATTACCAAAAAACGCCTAACAGAATTATAAATTACATTTTAATGCTTAAAAGTCAACACCCAATTAATTCCCTTAGTATAACCTTAATTGATTTTATTCTTAATCGCTCCCCACTAATTGATCCTGATCGATTCCCTTACTATATTCGAGCAACAAAAGTTAGTACTTTTTGGATCGAATCAATTGATTAACGCGATAATTTGGTGCTAATCGATCGATAGACCGTTAACCAATCAGTTCATTTGAAGCTAATTGAGCTCACAATTAACTGATTCGGTGTTAATCGATCAATCGCACATTGAATTTTAAAACTTGGCATCGATCCCTTTGCTTCGATTGTCTCGTTCGAAGCTATCTCATGCAGGTCTCCGGGATTCTGATGCCGTCCTTTCAGGTCATGCAATCACCCGTTCGTTAGCATCCTTTTCAGCTGGCATCACAAGTCTACCTTCCAGATTCTGGCCTTGTCTTCCAGTGGATTCGCCAATCTACAGCAGGGTGTAGCAAGCATGAATCGTGTCAAGACGAAGCGGGGCAGAGCTTATACGGCTCCTGCGGCACTAATCCAGCACCGATTGCCGAAATGATCCATAATTTCCAGTTTTAGCAGGCGTTGAAATGCAATTTACAGTTTTGTCAGGCGTTGTTTTTGGGTTAATTTTCCTCGAATCAATATAGAGATATATAGAAGATTGGGGATATGCCGGGAATCGAACCTTGGTCCCAATGAAGAAGAGGAGGATTTTCCACTTGGCAATTTTATCTCTTCTTCTTCTTCTTCTTCTTCTTCTTCTTTCTTCTTCTTCTTGTTTCTGAGTTTCCATGGCGGCTGCTCCTCCTGCTCCTGCTCCTGCGCTTCGCTGCTCCGCCGTCCTCGCATCATCGCCTCCTCCTTCCCTCCACCTCCAGCTGCTGCGCCTGCGCTCTCCCCGTCCTTCCGCTATCCTCTGCAGCTCCAAGGCCTCCCCCTTCTTCACGCCTCTCCTTTACCGCAAGGTGCGCTTCCTCTCCTCCCCGTTCTCCCTTTGCTTCATTTCCACTGCATTTCTGATCCCTGGACTGCCCCCCCACTCTCTCGCTTTGTATATTGTATACTGATATCACCTGAAGTGGTGATACATGGTTATTATTCGAGATCGCATCTTTGCACAGAGCAATCCGGCACGTTTTCTGCACTGGCTAGTAAGGTTTGTGGCTCAGGGTTTCCGACACTGGGCCTCCGTTTTCAGGTTTAGGGTTTGGCATGGCTGAAATTGGATATGTGCTTACAAGTTCCCTGAGAGTTTTACGGTTTCCAACCTCCTTCAGAAGAATCGTAGGTCAGATGCGCAGGAGACTGGAAATAAATTCTTCTTTATTAAGATCCTGCAGACACATTGTTTAGAGTTCAATGTGAGATGATTGATAAATCCATGCACACGAGGGTGAAGGAAATGCTTGCTTCCCTTTGGATGTCGGAGCTCCTTTCAATGCTATTAGAAAGGCCTTGAAATCTGCTCATGTTCCGTGTACGAGGGATGTGCGCTCACGAGGTTCAACATATCAATACGTTTTCTTCTGAAATGGTTTGGATCTACAAAGCAATCATTGTTCCATGATTTAGGGGTTAAGGATCAATCTATGTAAAAGAACACTGGATATCCACTTCTCTTCCTAGACAGTTTTGCTCTGTAACGGCTCCTTAGACTGCCATTCAGCTCAATGTACGATCGAATGAAAATTCAGATGTGCTTTCCCTCCATGTATTGCACAGTTTAAGTTCACATGTTCCTTCCCAACAATTAAACCGAGTTTTATGGATTAGGAACGGGCACTTCTTCCATGGCTCGAAGATTGTTAGGTACATTTCAAAAACATTTGCAGAGTCTCCATACATTTATTTTCTATGCAAGACTGGAAATGCCTCATTTTTTTCCTAAGAGGTTTCAGTCTGTCTGAAGCCACTTAATCTTGTAAATACGTCCATAGATATATAGACTTGGAAATGCGTCAACGAGGGTTTGGAATGCTGTAATTTTTAATCTGCAAGGGGAGTCGTGTGGTGTGAATGGAACGTCGAATGCTGCTGTGCTTAAACGATTACATTTCTTTAATAAGCGGATGAGATTTCCTTTTTCCAGAATGCATGGACTGGCAGTAGTGACATGGAATTACGTCCCACCACCATGGCTTTTTCCTGCACCAAGCCCTCGATGCTATGATACTTCATTGAAACGTTTTGCAGTAGTGAAAACTGTACAACCGTTATTGAATGAATTGGTGGAGGTTGTTGTGGGTTATGTTTTGTGCCAGTGTGACTGAACGGCTAAGCCTCTTGCCGTGTATGTTATCGATTCCATTCATAGGATGCAGTTTTTTGATGTGTAATACTATGGCTGCATATGGTTTCATATGCTTTAATGTGGATGAGATGCAAGGATATGCCACATACCATGCAGCTGTTGTTCATGGGTGCAGAGATGGTGGCTGCGACCACCTCACAAGGATATGTCACATACTGTGCGGCTGGCTGCTGATCATGGGTGCTGAGATAGTGGCTGATAGACGGTAGTCTGTAATGTAGGATGTTGACCTAATGCAATTTTTGGAGTAGGTTGCAGGTGTTGACAGCTTACTGCTGATCATTACTATGGATGCATAGGGCATTACAGTCTATAAAGAGCGGGCTTATGCTTATACTGGTTATATGCTGCAATAATATGAGGGCATATGTTTGCACAAATTGTGCGTAAAGGGAACACTAGGCGGCACATGTTGTTTCTGCATATAGGTTTCTTTCAGGTTTCTGAATATATCGAGAAAGGAACTTCTGCTCGTGGGCAGTATAGCAACAAGAATCTGTCTACAAGTTCTTTCTCTTTCATTTTTTCTTGATTCATCTGCTTTTATGGTCCTCAAGAGAGTGATTTATGTACATGTGAAGTAGTATTGCAGAAGAATGAAAATTTGTACATAACTGGGAATGCAGTTTGTCATGCTTTGGGAATTAAATCTGCACAGGGCATCATATGAATCAGGTACGTCACATGGCTTAGGCTTATGTACATAAATTGTGCTCGCAGAAGCTCCTTATACAAAGGAAAGGTGTCAATTCCGGCAGGAATGGGGCCGACATCTTTGTCACCAGATCTTCTTATCAGGAACAATTGAAGAAAGCTAAAGAAGACTTAAAGGAGCTCATTAAGGAAACCTATTGCAGTCCAATTCTGGTATATAACGGTAAATTATATCTTGCATTGGGCTTATTAATTCCAGAGTTCACATAAAAAATTTGTGATACATTTTCTTGTTGTGATCTTGGTTTCTAACACAATTAGTATTGTTGCTGTGACAACTTCATGGAAAATATGGCCGAAATTTTCCTTTTTCTGAATTTCCGGGCTGTTTTTCTTCTCTCAAAAAGCCCTTGCTCAACTTCAAAAGGACCCACCAATTCCTCAATCATATATGCCATTTGTGAATACCTGGTTGATTGGTCCTCTTTTTCTCTTGATTGAGGGTTGGCCAGTGGGAATGAGTGAAGCTTCAAGGAAGTTTAAGAGTATTAGAAATTTAGTGTTTCTAATACTCTTTTATGGTGTTGTGTCTAGATACGGTTAGGTTGGCATGACGCTGGTACATATGACAAGTCCATTGCAGAATGGCCAGCTAGAGGTGGTGCAAATGGTAGTCTAAGCTATGAGATCGTCCAAAAACATGCAGCGAATGCAGGTAAAACATATGTTTGATCGGTGCATGAGTTGATGATACTAAAATATGAGGCATGATATTGAAATGTATTCGATTAGTGTTTTTTCTACTTCTCCAATTATGACGTAGTACATGGGAGATCATGATTTCTGTGAAATATGTGTGTAATTGGTGGGTGCATATTTACAAACCAAACTCTGAGATACTACGAAAGCTCTGACACAATGTGTGTTTGGCTGGTGCATTCCTGCTATCAGAAGCTATAAAATAATCTAGAAATATGGTGGTAAATGGATGTTACCTTAGTGCATATTGCTAGCCTGAGCTTTAATATAGAATGAAAACACACTGGTAATATGCATTTGATTAATGCAGTTTTAGTAGCTAGTAGCCCTATCTGTAAAAAAATTGTGCTGCATTTGTTGTGTTTATATTGGTGTTTGAGTTGTGTATTTTCATATGATGCTTCCATGTATGACCATATCACTTGATATGAAGATTCCATTTAATGTTTTATCTTTAAGGACTCAACAATGCTTTGAAACTCATTACGCCTATTAAGGAGAAGTACCCAAGCATTACCTGGGCTGATTTATTTCAGCTTGCCAGTGCAACTGCCATTGAGGTTTGAATCTTGTATGATTTTGTGATTTTTATGATGTATTTTAGTTTATATAATAGTGTTTAAGGAACCGAAGTATGATTATTTTCTGTTTATGTTATGCTGAAACATGCATAAAATTTCAAGATTAATTACTAGTGTAAATATCTATGAAAACCACGACCTGTTTTTCAACATAGACTTGTCGGCACTTCAATAATTTTGCTATTCAGATTTAGTCTAAAGCGAGAAAAATACTCTAGAATGTAAGATGTCATATGTTTTACCTGGTTTTGGCTACATAACATTTTTTGAGATTAACTAATACATTGTAAATATCTATGAAAACCATGACCTGTTTTGCAACATAGTCTTGTCTTAGTGATTTGGCTCTAAAAACTGGGTTTTATCACATTTGCAGGAGTCAGGAGGGCCCAAAATTCCAATGAAATATGGCAGGGTTGATATACCAGGTCCTGAAGCTTGTCCACCTGAGGGTAATCTTCCAGGTATAAAAACGATTTCTGTCATTGATACATTGAACCAGAGCTTGTGAAATTTGCGGCATAGAACTGTGTTTAACCTCCATTTACAGATGCAGGCCCACCATCACCAGCAGATCACCTACGCAAAGTGTTTTATCGGATGGGTTTATCGGACAAGGTAGTATAAGAAATTAGACTCTAGTTCTGGTTGGTACACAGTATTTTGCTTACTTGTGTTGGGCCTGGTTTAACTTGTTAGGAAATTGTAGCATTATCTGGTGCCCATACACTAGGAAGATCTAGACCTGAACGTAGTGGTTGGGGGAAGTCTTCAACAAAGTATACTGTGAGAATATCTATTTTGGGAGATGATTATGTGTATTCCATTCTGGCAAGGAGGTGAATATAATCTTCAAATATATTCTATTGCTATTTTGCAGAAAGATGGTCCAGGAAATCCTGGAGGGCAATCATGGACTCCACAATGGCTACAGTTTGATAACTCCTATTTTAAGGTGCATTACACATCGGACTCCCCTGAGTTTATATTGATTCTTACCAATTGCCTCTGCTTATATCCCTGGAAGAGATTTAGAAAAATGGATTGCCTGTTTAACTGCCGAATTAACACATGCATACATTGAGAAAAAGGAGATGAATTGACCGACTGTATAGTAAAGCTGAAATGACCAAGTTAGACTCAGTGAAATAAGAAAAAAACACGTGGATATTTTGTAGTTCCTTTCTTGATTCAAAATGTTTCTACATCTTCACAGGAAATAAAAGCTAAGCGCGATGAAGACCTACTGGTTCTTCCAACAGATGCTGTTCTTTTTGAAGATGCCGGCTTTAAGGCACGTTTTACATACCTAAATTATTTATTTACATGGTTTCGTGGCATGCTTAGGATGTGTTTTAAAAGGCATGTATAAACTATATTGTCAACACTGTCATTGACTTGGCTATCATGAAATATCTTAATATTTGTCAAGATATCCACAAGCATGGCCTGTGAACATCACAAAGACATTTTCTAAAACTTGGAGTTCTCAATAGATTTACTCGTGCACAAACCCTGGTTAGGTTTATTGATTCAAGGGGATCTGTATGATTTTGAGGTTTCTATTCATTCCATTGTTTTGGACTCGCTCTTTGAGATTTGTTACTAGATAAGGTTTCATGTTTCATCTTTTGTTTGTTGTGTACATCCGACATCTGTATGTTTTCTGGTTACAAAAGTTGGCTAAAGAAATGTGTGTAAAACCTGTCCCATAGTTTTATATACCTTCTCTTCTTGTCGTCAAGATTGAATGGAAATTTCGTTTTAAGCCATGCGCATCTTTGCTTTTGCAACAATCAGTGAAATTTGTCGTTGGCGTTGGTATAGCCATTTATAGAAGTGGGGCAATTCAGCTCGGAGTGAGATCCTCTTCCTCCAAACTTTTGTCCTGCTTAATCAATTGGAAATTACTGAATCTGGATATAGAGTTATGCAAGAATCTGATGTAGGTTTCTGGCCAAATTTCTGGGTATGCATCTCTTGCAGCTTACCAACTGATCTTACAGTACCATTCAGCCTCTGAAATTTTGTGTCCTTACACATTACATTCTACAAAATGTTGTGTTTTCCAAAGGAAGGAATGCTTAATTCCTTTACAATAATTTGTCCTCGGAAACATTTGTAGGGCATAAATCTATGAGAAGCACCTCCGTTTGTACAGTATTGTTCTTTACTGGCTCAAAAATTTCTTGTCAATACAATTTGGCACCATTCAGTATTCCTACATAGAGAAACGATTTGTTTATTGTTTCTTGGTAGGTCTATGCTGAAAAGTATGCTGAAGATCAAGAAGCCTTCTTCAAAGACTACGCTGAAGCTCATGCAAAGCTTAGTGAGCTGGGTGCGAAGTTTGATCCTTCCCAGGTATGAGAATCATCTAGCCTCTCATCAGTTGACTATAATAATTTGATAATCCATAGGAATATAATGTTTGATTACGGACTTTGGGTATGTATGAATATATTTGCATATGCTATAGGGCGTTTTGATTGATGAGCCATCAACCCAACCCTCAAAAGAGCCAGTTCCAGAGAAGTTTGTCGCAGCCAAGTATTCGTCTGAGGAAAAGAAGGTAATTGTTAAATATCTTTGTTTAAAAAACAAATTTGAGTGGTAAAACATTTTTGTCCCATTGGAGGTAAAAGAATGTCTTATACATGGGCGAGTTAGTGATGAATGTGAGAACAAAAGAAAAAAGAAAAAGAAAAAGAAAATCTTCCTCTTCTCATCAGTTTCTCTTTAGTGACCTTAGTGCACTCATCCAAAGAAGGGTGTTCCTTATGAGTGCAGACAGAACTGTCGGATGCCATGAGAGCGAAGATTCGAGATGAGTATTTGGGCTTAGGAGGCAGTCCCAATCAACCTATGAAGAGTAATTACTTCCTCAATATCATCATTATTGTTGCTGTTCTTGCTATATTGAGCTCTTTAGCAACGAACAATTTCTCAGGGGGGTTGTAATACCTACTGAGCCCTTTGTTCTTACGATGGTGAGCTCTCAGTCAGGATGTACTAATGGGGCATCAAGCTCTATGATAATAAAAAGATAAGCTGTTCAGCTATGATGAGTATGACCAGAGAAAATCGCCAGTTGTCACGGTGCAGACGAATCATATCAGTGGCTACATTGTTTTTATCTTCAAAAAAATTAAAATAAGGTGAGATTTTCTTCACATGGAGCACCTTTCATAAAACTCTCAGAATAAGTAATGATGGCGCTATCAAAAAAGTGGATCTATAGCATTTGAGCCTCTGACTTGAAACATAATGTTGGAGATCCCCTCTGATCTAGCATCTTGTGAATGGTGATGTGGACACTGGAGACTGTAAAAAAATTGTGATTGACTACTTTCCTGAACTGGATTAATTTTGCTTGATTCAAAATTGTTTATCTGCTGCCCTGATGCATCAGAAGATACATTGGGGACAAGAATGAATGCTACACTTGGGGCGGATTCCTATTGATATGGTATATGCATTGATGTGATGGTAGGGAGCATTTGGAATGAGTACAAATTAACTTACATTATTCCAAATTCCAAAGAGAGTGAAATCATCCTTTTGCAAAGTACCAGAGAATCGAACGGACACATTCATGAATTGGTTTGTAAGTAGTCTCTAATGTAAGTTAGGGAACCATATGAATGTTTCAAAGTTTGAGCCTGGATCATGCAGAACAAAGGCAGTCTTTTGCCTTCACCAATGTGAGGATCATTATCACAGACTTACATGATCTCTGTAATTTTGTTAGAGCCAAAAGTAAAACTTGGAAATTTGGACATATATTTGTTTCCTCTGTTTTATTTGTTTGCCAACAGAACTTGATATTTCCAATTACAGGAAACAACTCCATTGATCCAAAAACCATCTTTGACAAAATAAACTAAGGATCTCTTACCAAGTGATTCATTGCATACTCAATTCACAAGTGGGGCAATTCTCTTTGTGAGCAAAGAAAGGCCTTAATACTTATGAAGTTCACAACCTGTTTTTCTTACAAGCTAGATCAAGATTTCCCTTATGTTGTGATGGCATTTGTGAGAGGGACCCCACCCAGGAGAGAAGTGAGCACCGCCAACATGCATTTCACCTTGAAAGGTGCCACCAAGAGAGCGCAATTGTTGCTTGATGATGAGGTATGGGGAATGTCCTAGGGATGTTCACCTTCTTCGCTCGCTCGCCTTGCGGTTGTATTTGTTTAGTTCTAAATTAGTACAAAAACCTTCACAAAACACTCCAAACCATGTATTCTCTGGTAGATTTTAACATACTTTTACCCTTGATCGTTTCAGAATCGAGTATCGACACGACGAACGATTACACCTGTGCTACCTCCACATGCATCGATGATACACATGATTGAGCAAACCTCAAACCTTCATTAGTCTTGTGTCTCGATCATGATACGTTACATTTGGAGAGGCCGTGAATCAGACGTCCATAATCTGCCATCCAAATCACAAGACCAACCGCTTTAACTTTTTGATACCTTCTACGAACGCCTCGCCTAATAGCCTGCACATAAGACGTGAATAGAAGTTTGGGTGCACCACATATATGGATGCTTCCGAAACTTCTTGTCCTCCACGCGAGAATCGCCAGCGTGAGTTGTGAGAATCGCTAGCACGTGTTCGTGCTGGATAAGAGGTGTTGCTGTGGGTCATAAATCTTATTTTAATCTCATTCGATCGGGATTTTTACATTCTATGTTTAATTAAATACTCTCTTAGCAATAT
>JBBBWG010001659.1:3628-16156 GCA_037176905.1 Azolla pinnata
CCTAATTTGTTTGATCAGGGAAATATCCAAGCCTAATTTGTTTGATCAAGGAGAGTTCCAATCCAACTTACTAAAAGCCTAATGTTTTTTATGAGGGAGAATTCCAATCCAACTGATTCACAACCTAAGTTGTCGAATTAAGTAGGATTCTAGTCCCTTTGATTCGAAGCCTAATTTATCTTATTAGGCATGACTTCAAATCAACTTATTCAAAGCCTAACTTGCTTGATTAGCCAAAACTCGAATCCAACTTATTAAAATCCTAATTTGTTTGATTAGGGAGATTTCACATTCAATTCACTAAAGGCCGATTTGTCTAATCAGCGAGAATTCCAACCCATGTTTAATTAGCGAAAACTCTAATGCAACTGATTAAAAGCCTAATTTGTCTAATTAAAAGCCCCTCTCCTCCAAACTTGAACTGAACCTTCAAATCCAAATGTTACCCTGCATCAAACGACTCTATGTAGACCTGAGTCGTGGGCCACCGAAACTACAATCCCAAACCTTGTGACTTTTTAAGCCATCCATCAACAATGCATATCCAGCATTGAAACGTGATCACGATTTCACAAAAACAATCCTTACAACATCTGGCAGAGATCGATACAAGATTTCGAGCGATAGCATGACATATAATAAAGACAATTGGAACACATTGCACACACATCAAGCTCCATACATGTTCCACATGTTAGTTTCTTTACATGTCAATACACTGTAGATGCCAATGACCTTCTGCATTGCTTCTTGTTTTAATACAGCAATGAGAATGCTAGCAATCCACAAATAGTAAAATTATGACCTGGCTAACTGATATCCAGATTCAAGATCTTGGAACCACCATTACAAAAGAAAAAACTTGGTCATGTGTCCGAACAACCCCAAGTATCCATAGCCATGCATTCATTCTCCCTTATTCTTGTACATTCTAAAGTATACATACAAACTACAGAATAGGGTGCCAGAACGCTTTCGCATTAGCAATTAGTAATATTACCTTGAACTTGTGAGATTAGGATTCCGCTAAGAAGAGTTTGTACAGTAGTCCTCCAGCTTTTCTAGTTTCATTGTGCACCATTGTGTTGCTACATGCTTCCTTTTTTTTTACAAGAATCACACTAGTACTGAATACACCTAGATAAGGAATGTAGGATATTACTTCTCCTCCAATCTCTGTAGTATACGCGCATAGTCAAACCGGAAATTTCGGAAACTCTTTCCAGCCTCCTCCACAATATTCAACACAGAAGGCTCAAGAACAGGTACAGATAAAGCTATTTCTGCACATGTCAAAGGTATCATCTATTTTTTTTTACTATCCATGTCGAGATAGAACCGAATAGACAAAATTCACATTAATTAATTACATGTAGTAAAAACAATTCTCAATGAACTTCCAGAATCCTCTGGGACTGGCAAAAAGAGCATATACATGCCTACACATCTGAGAAAATTGTCAGTAGATTCTAAGAGCATATACATGCTTTTCTGTACACTTGTTATCTTGACCCTCCTGTTTGGGCACAGATTTTTGAGGCTCGGATTCTAACATCGAGAAGTATGAGCTCAGATAGGCAGAAAAAGAGTGGCCTCTTAAAAACAGTGTTGGAACTACAACATTGTGTCTGCAGATTCCTAGGGTATTTTTGAGAATAATATCCCATTACAGATTGTGTGGTAGGCAGGAAATAGCTCAAAACAGCTGGGCAACATAAAATGATGCTTGATGCTATACGTACAAGCCATCAAAATTCATAGAACACCTTTATCAATATCACATCCACCAAAACTAAATGGGGAGTAGGAGACACTGAAAAAGAAATTGCAACATGGCAAAATGTCAAAACAAGAATATCACATTGAAAACAGGTTACCCTATATCTTGGACCTAAGACAAGGCAAGAATGCTAGAATATATTCAACCACAAGTAAAACACCATGAACCTTGGTTCTCTAAGTGCCCTTGCACAAGTAAAACAGGTTAGCAGACAAGGCATTTCCATAGAGAATTTGCAGGCTAACCCTCTTGTGATAGAGACACATACAAGCTAACATGTTCATCTGGTGCAGCGATCTGGAAAACGTATAAGTTCCACACCATATGCATCTATGTACATATATGCATGAATAATCACCACCCTAAACTTGTTGGAAGTTGAGAAGTTGAGAAATCCTCAAAATAACATCTACAGGTGCAGCTTGTGCATCCAAACTAATTCCATAAAAACCACAATTGTAAATTTCCAATTTGAATGTTCGCAACAATATTTATTTACCTTTAGACAATGCATCGGATCTGCCACTTGAAGAGATCTTGCTTCCAGCAATCCAAGCCTTCAGTGGCCTGGTAACATTTACAAATTCAAAGCATTTTTTGGAATCTGAGAAAACTACAAAAATTTCTGGGAGTAAATCAGTAACTACAGAAAAATAACTCACCCAATAAAAGGGCTAACCATATAATATTTCACTCCCGTTATGCCACGGGAATGAGGTGGTTCATTACTACCTGTTGGGAGTTCATTGATCTTGTGCCATGATATATCCTGATTAATCAAGCATAACTGAATAAGTTCAGCAATAGAAAAATTTCCGGAACAACAAGGCCCCATAAACCAAATGCATAGCCATAAAACTAATCTATTTTATGCATCTTCAACTATTAATATTTGAGCTGTGTGAATGACTGTAACGAATGCATCACATCATATATAGATATAACTAGATATGGAATGAATGCAATTTAGATTATCATGTGTTTTCTACAGTTCCTCTCGTTTATGCAAGTAGCCATGGGCTCCTGCATGCAGATTGAAATCAACGAAGTGGTCTTTTTATCTAGGAAAAAATGACAAATGTAAATCCCAACGCCTCTGTAAAGTTCAATTTATTCTGATACATGATACAAAATTCACCTGGTGAGCATTAGAAAGTAGTATGATGTTACAGAAAACGTTAGACCATACTGGAATCCTAGGTAATGCATGAAGGAGGAAAGCTTAAACACTCCCAATAAGCATGTTATCACAGTTCTCCTTCATGCATGAAGATATCAGTTCCTGCCTGTAGATTGAAATTGATTCAGTGGCCTTTTTATCTATTAAAGAATGCTATTTTTTTCCTGCAATGTTAACCGTAGAGTAAAATTAAATACACCTCTGTAAAGGCTAATATATTGTAATAAGTTCATACCAAACTCTGCTACTAGGGGATTCGAAAACAGAATGATGATATAAAACACTAGATCACACTGGAATCCAAAGTAATTCATGGAGGAGGAAAGCCTAATCACATTCAACAAGAACATACACTTATTTCATTTTTAGTGCGTGGCGCAAATAAAGTATCCTCCTTCACTCCAACAATGATAAAAAGCCGTATCCTTTGTTCTCCTATGGTGACTTCAAGGTTATCTTCAACTTTCAACAAATCGGAAACATCAAAGCCTGTCTCCTCCCAAACCTGCAGATAGAGTACAAATTTATCTGCTTTTGAAAACAAAGTATTGTTTTAATATGATGCTTATCGATTGCTGGGGTTTTGCATCTGTTCTTATTTTTAGACCCTAAAGACTCCCTCAGAAATATATTTTGAAAGCATCTAAGTGACTAACAGGGTCAATGGTTAAAATAAAGAGGCAGATGTTTCAATAGAATACGTTAGACAAATGTTTCAGTCGCACCTCCCTGATGGCACACTGGTGATCTTCTTCATCTTTGTTTTTCTTGCCTCGAGGGAAACTCCAACTTGCTCCTGCTTTCCAGCCTTTCACCAAGAGACACTGAAGTAATATGACGCATCATAAATCAGCATTTTCTTTAGGTTGCAGGAGTTTTTTAATGGATCTGAATAGATCCAATTCATGAGTGAACACCACTTTGGGTAGCAATGACTGGTTCAAGGACCAAACTTCACTACTTTCTATATGCTAACCGCTATGAAAGCCACTAGAAACATACCCAAATCCAGATATTTTAAATAATAGATAAATACGTATAACATCAAATGAAAGATATGAGACAGCAATTGGACAATCATTGGGCGTTTTTGGCAATCAAATCAGCAAGTGAACAGGGTGACTCAGCCTTAATATCACAGTAAGTAGAATTGGCATGTGACAGGCTTCTTATAAGTATATGCTGGGATGAGTTAAATAGTCTTTGAGCATCTTTTCCGCCAGCATAATCTTGAAGAGTGAGAGTAACATGCACATGCTGCGTTTGCTTGTAACGAGAAGGGGGATTCTAATGTTGTAGACATCATATAAGGTTTAAGAATATAATATGTTCACATAAATAAAGACTGTTTTGACCGCATTTTAAATTACACCAATTCTAGGAAACAACACAATTATGATAATTGATGACAGCTTAAATGGTCATGCAAATGGAAAGTTGGTTCAACTAGATCACACATCAGCTAAACAAAATACAATCAAGAAGCTTCAACTAAAGTTGAACAAAGGAATCATTCACTAATTTACAATTCATGGGATCATTAAGGACATACTAGAAAGAGCGTCATGAAAGAGTTTTAAGGTGTAGGTATGTCATCTTAACGAAGAACGAGATTTAAGCATTTATCAATCTCCATTAACTTCTTTAAAACAGAAATAAGGAACAACCATGACAAATGAAGGAGCTTTGAGCATTTTGCATACATAAAAGAAAAAGCACAATCATGAGAATGCAGGATCTTAAGACAATTTGCAAACGATCACAACTTAAAAGCTAAAACAACACATGAAATCTTGAATGACATCTGCCATGTTCCACACGATTGTTCACATTAAAAGAGGTAAGTTTATCACAACAAACAGAGCAACTTTAACCAATTGTGCACATATTTCAGCCTAAAAGAGGATTGCGCAATCACGAACAACAAGGATTCATGGACTAGATGGACTAACCTTCTCTAGAGACTTGTCCAGAATGATAGCACCAGTAACAGGAACACGAACTTTATATGAGGTAAAATCTTTGTAAATGCCATCAATGTGTGCGATGTAGGGGCGCAGTGCTGCACAGCTCTGGAACACTAGCAAAGCATCCAGGAAAACACACGTTTTTTCATTTACCACATCAAATCCACATTTTTTACGGAGATCAGTAAAGATAATGGAGGAAGGATGAGTACTGAGTGATGTGAACTCGCGAAGGTTCAGCGACTTCAATGAAGTAAACAGTTCTCTGGTGTTATCTTCGTAGAACCAATGAGCTTGCTCGATGAGGAAAAGGATTCGTTCGAAAGACTGAAGTTCTTCTTCAGGTGCATTCAGCACAAATCGGCTATTACCAACAAACCAATAAATCACTGCCGTATGTCGGTGAATGTGCGACGATGGTGAAAAGAAATGCAGAAAGCCAGCGATTTTCGGAGCATGAAGAGAAGGCATGCCCCCCAAAGAAAGGGAAGAAACGTGCGAGAAACAAATGCAGTAGAATGCAGCGCAATGTAACAGAAGGAAGCAAAGCAACGAAAAAGAAAAGAGCTGCGGGAGAATTGATCACGAAAGGCAAAGAAATTCCGGAATCGGTTGAAAGAGAATCCCACGATGGAGAGAGAGAGAGAGAGAGAGGCAGTGTCAGTGCGTCTGTGCGCGTTCCAAAAAGAAGGAAGGACGACGCAGAAGGAGATGCGTGCGTGCATGCGTGCGTGCGTGTGTGCGAGCGGGGATTGAACCTGCACAGGTCATCGAGAAGCTCTTGCGAAGGTTTGATCATGCGAGCAGGAGTCGCTGCAGCAGGAGCTCCTGCACCACGGGGCAGTATCCCCGCCATCGCCAGCGACCTCCCTCTGATTTCTTCGCCGTCTTCTGCTCGTCGTCGTCGTCGTCGTCGTCGTCGTCGTCGTCGTCGTCTGCGTCTTCTTCGTCTTCTTCGTCTTCGTTTTCTTCTTCTTCTTCTTCTTCTTCTTCGTCTTCTTCTTTCACGTCCATTTTCTGAGGTCGCGGTTCGAATCCGGACAAAGCCAAAAGCAAACTCTTCAAATTTAGATTTGGATTTAAGGGGAAAAAAACTGCCAAAACATTTTCCTAACAAATTGATCAGCTACATTTTAACCGCGTACTAAAATTTAGAAATCACAGATTAATCCCCGGTTTCGTCGCTAATCGAGTCATTCCTAATCGCTTCTCGTGTTCGTCGATTCATACTCTTCCTACTGACGATTACCGAGTTGCTTCCTGCTTCCTACTATTGTTTGCTGCTCTCGATTCCCTTACTGTATTCGTTTTAACAGAAGTTAATAATCTCGTAGCCTGATTAATCTGGTCGTGATCGGTTAATTGGGCTTTAATTTTAAGTGAGAGATAAAAGCGGGCGTTAATTTGTAATTTCGAATTTTAGATCGCGTTAAAACGTAATTCGTAAATTTATTGGGTGTTTTTTGAATGAACCCGCCCATGACTCCTATGTAAGACCTTGATCGTTGTCAAATATTCCATCGTGCTCCAGTTTCCATGGCGACATTCATTGTCGTCTTCTTCACACGACTCTTTGAACAAGGGGCAAACAACAGTAATAAAATCTCATCTAACGTCGATTTCGATGTGAACCCATGACCTCCTAGCTTTCAACAACTTCTTGACTACCACAGATAAACGATAAAATTACGCGCTCTTGATCCGAGAGAGTTTTATATTTGATATCCGCAGATAGGAATCTACCAAAGTAAAGCCGAGGGTTAAAGGAAACGTTCAACGAATCATAGCACGGCGGTGCAAATGAAACGCAGCACAGCATTGTGACCAATTCTGATATTTAATCCTCATTAGCATTGATTACAGGTCCAAAGAATCTACAGATTCCATCCTTCAAATTGCCCACTTTCAAATTACACTTGTTATGCCACATTGTACTGCGAACAGTCCCCTCTCATCCATTTCTAGTAGACACAACAAACATATGAAAAAATTGAATCTTTCTCTATTGCAATAATTTTGGCAACGATACATACAAACTTACAGATTACACAAGGGCCTTATTTCATGTCCCAGTTCAAATGAAGCACAATCTTTCTTTACATAAACAAAGGACGCAATCTCCATCCGACATTTGGGGGAGATAATATCAACTCTATGTCAACGGTTCCTATCTGCTCAAGATAGTACAAAATAATAAATACATCAACCTCTTACGCCCTCGATCTGTTATAACTCATACATGCCTCGATCATACGCTTGCACTGGCATCACTACACTTCAGAGTCTTTCAAGCTGTAATCCTCACCGTGCAGCACCAGTTACTCAATGGAATGCTTATTTGCTTGACGAGAAGTATACTGCACAGCAAAAACTAGAAGGGACACAATTGAGCTTGCCACAAATATTGCATCGAACCAACGATGATAAAAATTGAACTGTATGTCTCCACCCAAAACATCCGTTATGATGAGCCTGAACCAATGAAGAGTTCATGTTAAACAATATATCCGATATTTATAAGGCCCTGGATGAAAGTAATATACAGATGCAATAAAGAAATTTATAGTACACAGACAGTTATCCTTATTCTGGAGGAAAACCCTACGGGACCAAAAACCAGCATATTTTTAACTACGAAAACTTATTTAATAGCTAAATCTTGTTGATTTTTGGTAAACCCTACCTAGCACACAAACTTGTTAATCCTGTCCAACGACAAGCTTACTCACCTATATTCATTTGCCAGACTTTTCCTGATCAGCAAAATGGACGAAATAAAATACATTCCCATTACTTCAGACAAAAGCAACACTACATTTGTCGAGGATCCACTCCCTCCTCCAGAGAGGAAATAGAAGGTCTGAAAAAATGTCATTATAGGTCATAAAAAATAAAGTTGTAACATTTGCCTGATTAAATAAAAGAAATATATCACCTTTGTCAGGTTTTGGAGAAAACCTCTGACTGACATTGTTATCAACATTCCAATAAACACAAGGGATACATACTGCACGCCGAATATTTGTCATTAGGGATCGACTAAAAATATCTTTTCATACAGCTATTATCTGTGACAAAATATTGAACAGTAACAAAACATGATTGATGCACATTCTTCTTTCCACTAACACTTCCCACTAAATAAACATCACAAATATTGTCTAACTCGCAGTCGACCTTTTTAAAAAAAACCACTCTTAGAAGTCACAGAAAACAGAGTTAACCTTAGGACATGTTTATATACCAAAAGAGTTAACCAAAGTACATATTAGCATCTTCTAAATAATGGAACAATTGCTGATAAGTGCAATAAATGATTTGCTCCAAACCTGAGACCAAACAGCAACATTGATGTCAATGTGGAAAAAGTTCAAACAAAAACTGAGCGTCTGGGTAACTGGATCGACTGAGTTTGACTGCAACAGATTATACCATTTATCAAAAACGAGTAAAATAAAAACTACGCAGAGGCATTACTATTTCCAAGTAAAACAAACAAACACCTCCTTGAAGACCACACTCTGCATCGACTAGCTCCATAACATAAGAAATAGAACGCTTCATCAGTATACAAAGTACTAATGAACTATACAAGAACAAAGTAGAAAATTTAAACATTAACAGAACCAAATGCTTACTTTGAACATCTTATAAACACAATATACAGAGAACACATAACCAACAAGATTCTTCATATGTCCTCGCCAAGTTCGAGAGAAGGCCGCTGCTTCCTAGATGAAAACATAATTATAATCAGTACAAAAAGTAAAAGCTCAGTTAAGACATTGACACCATCAAAACATTCGAAAGGCAACAATGAATAGTAAGTGCATCGTGAATTTGTGTGGCAACATGAATCCAATTACACGAAATCAAAACCTCTTAGAGCACATGCAACAGCGAAAGATCTAGCATGAAGAAGCGCATACATATTAATTATTAATAGTGCACACTTTTGCCAGAAGAAGTGAATCCAGGTAATACGGCATACCTTTGCTTGCCTCAATTCATAGACTTCTAGAAATAGCTGCCTTGACAATTCCTCTAATCCATTTACTTCTGCCTCCATATTCTTTATATCTAGACAGAGCAAAAAAATAATTCATCTGCATTTTCGTGAATAAATTTCAATCATACTAGTTATATAGTCATATCTTATGTAAATATCGCTCATGTACAAATTTGAACCAACAAATCAAACATTTATAGATAGTGCCAAGTTAGAAGAGTGAGGTCTGGTCTGGTTTTACCAGCATATAAGATATTTTATCATTCATTTTACAGCGTCATATACAAAATGTCCATAATGGAAAATATTGTCATGTTCATATGTTGGCATGGTAATGTGATATAAGATGAGATATAACATGGAAAACGTACAAGACAAGTATTTTATTTCTGTGCACAGTATACATCATATCAAACATATACCTTGCTCACGTTCATCTTCTTGAACCGTGCGCACAACCGTGCCAATCAACCTTTTGAAAATGGATCTTGCCTCAAGTTGCTAGCTTGGAACAACATATAATAGTTGATTATATCAAAGTGCACAATATAATTTTTCTCTTCGAAACTGACAAACAGATATAACTCTCGAAACTGACAAACAGATATAACTCACTGCGGAAATATACCTTTTGCGTACCTTGCACACGTTCCATTTCCATTCGTGCAAGGATTATTTTCTTCTTCTTTGAAATGCATATATCCATAGCCTGCAACAGTCTCCTTTCAAGGGCAACAACATCTGCTTCCTCTATCTCCCTGGACATCAAAGCAATCAAAAGTTTATGAACACCAAAATCAAAATAAAAAACAATCGACACAGCATGCGGCATATCAACAATAAGCAAACAACATGCAGACTCAAGAGTTGAATGTTTAGCTGATTCAGGCACATTGACGTGAGAATGTGTATATGAGATTTAGAGGTTCTCATGTATCTGATTTTAACCCTTCAAGCAGCCAAGTTCTATACTCAATGGCAAAGAAATAAGGTAATATGTCAGGAAACAATGCTATACTATCTGGCCAAATGTTTATACAATAATACTGTCAGAACATCAGCACCATCTTTTGTGTTTTCATCCAGTACCCTGTACATTAATAGTACAATTTCAACATTACAGAATAACATGTTCATATCCACAATAGATTATGCATACTAATCTGGTTATTCTATGGGAAGCCATATTTTTACGGACAAACCTGATAAACAAGGACAAGTAACTGTATGGAAGATCAACTGCACCAAAGCCTGATAGAATTGCCATGACTGTCACGCCAATGACACCTACTCTACTAAGCAATTGAGGCATAGTGAAAAAACCTGAAATACGCAGTATAAATACATTATAAGACAACACGACATCATGACGTTGGCCTGTTTTCATCATGATTATGAAGTGTAAATGACATGTAGAGTGTGTCTGAACAATGAGACACATCAGCTGTTGATGGGGTAACTCACAATAGAGGAACATAATCTTCTTTATGGTAGTTAAGAACACGAACCAGACATAAGATGAGTCATTTTCAGAGTGCTTATGAATCAATGATAGATTTAGATATCCAAATGAAGGCAGGTAAGCTCCAAAGTAGATATGAAAGGCACAAACCTTTGTCTGGTGATGGCATAGGAAAGTGGATACCCATCCGCCAAAATGCATAGAGTAATGCCAACAAGAATAGTACAGCTCCCATGGCTGCTCTTTCAATTCCAAGGCCTGTACAAATCAAGTACCAATATTTGAAAGATAAAGCATTACTTCCAGATGTTGTAGAGTATCATTAAAATCTATATATCTTGAAATGGTCAGTTCCTAAATCATTTTCTAGAATATTCCTTACCGAGCCCAAGGACAGCAAAGTGATCAATTGATCATGTTATCGAGCATAGAACATAAAATTGATCATAATGGTATTGCTTCGGGAAATTAAGACAATCTAATTGGTCTTTCAGATGCTAAACATGGCCTGAAGACTTCCGAAAATTGGCTGCGGTATGTCAGATACGTCAAAAAAACCTTAACAGGCTTACGAACTACTTCAACTAGAACCTCTAATAATAAAATTCAAAATATATGTCAATGAATACCTTCAACAATATGCCAAAGCATATTTTTGTACCATTAAAAGCCTTCTGATTGACACCCTATGTTACAGTTAAACAGATGTATTGAGTGAAGACTTACAAATCATTGTAGAGCTTTCAGACCATGAGATTCATACAAAAAATTATAGAAGGACGAAATGCAAGGCATTTGTAGCTGTTCACATGGATAACATTATTGAGGCTCGGATGTATAACTAGAATGCATCAGTGGTCCGCTTCTAGTTCGACTAGCCAGGGTTTCTTTCGGCTCAAGCTTCAATATTGACATGACAGTTTGATTTAAATGGTTTATATGACTTACAAACGCAGTTTAAACAGCTAAGGGTTTGGACTCCCCAAACCAAACCATTTCTAATTCCGCAGTGATAGGACCAGAATTAAAGCCAAAGCATGGAAATCTCTTCGTACAAGTGGGCAAATTTAAACACATATTATATACAAACCAAATGAGTTTCAAAGAAAACACAATGCTTGCATATTTTCAGTGAAATGGAAAGATTTACCTGTATTTCGAAGAGAAAGGTAGCAATGGTAGTAAGGCAGCACAAAGACAAGCAGAGTGACCAGACAGAAAAGATCTATCTTCCAATTCAGCCATCTTGCACTGCAAAGACAGAACGGGGGGAGAACGTAAAGCAATCCACAACAAAAGAAAACCTCTGATGATGATATACGGTAAAAACAAAAAACAAGGGAATGGAAGAAAACCGTCCAGGTGTACACCAGAAAAAGGAACGAAGAGGAAACAGCAACAGCAAAATAGAAAAGCCACCGACAGAACACACAAAGGAGGGGAAGGAGATTGAGGAAGGACGCGGCAGCACACCTTCTGGAAAGAATAGGAACGATTTCGAAGAGGACGAGCTGGAGGAGATTGACGGAGAAGGCGAAGACGACGCTGAACAAGATCTGGACGAGGGCGCGCTTCTCCTCGTATTCCTTGTAGAGCTTGCGGTTGAGGAACCAGAGGCCACACCAGGCGAGGCCAGCGAGGGATCCAGCGACGACGAGGGTCTCAGAGATCAGAGCGAGCATTCCCATGGCGCCGTCTCTCTGTCTGTCTGAGTTCTTCTGCGCGATCGAATCATCAGTTCGTCATTTCCTTTCTTTCCTTCTCTGTTTGTTTTGTTTCTCAGGGAAAAACGTTTCCTTATTTCCAAACCATACCCCTCCATTGTTGGCTCCAGAATCCAGAATCCAGAGACTAAATGTGTATATAGGTTTAGGGTTAGGGTTTAGGTTTAGGGCTTAGGGTTTAGGGTTAGGGTTCGGTTAGGGTTTAGGGTTAGGGTTCGGTTAGGGTTTAGGATACCATACCCCCCTCCATTGTTGGCTCCAGAATCCAGAATCTAGAATCCAGAGACTAAATGTGTATATAGGTTTAGGGTTAGGGTTTAGTTTTAGGGCTTAGGGTTTAGGGTTAGGGTTAGGGTTAGGGTTTAGGATTGAATCATCAGTTTGCTGCATTCCGTTCTCAGGGAAA